>RXIC02000099.1:0-64220 GCA_003952965.2 Morella rubra | reverse complement strand
TTGGTGCCTAAATGGTATCCATGTTTGATTGGCTACGTGATTTAAATAAAAAGTCGAAATAGCCAGCTTCGTATAGTTACATGCTAACAAGAGTTATCTAACGGTTATATGCCAACGAGAGTTTTAAGTTATGTTAGGATATAAGGAATTGTCGTTTTTGTAACGATCATGATTCATGGGGTGGAAGCTTCGTATCTAGTAGGTTATATAATGTGTGCATGCTCCAAACGCGAAGCAAATGCTTTGAACATTGTAAATAAATAAATATAGATTAATGAAATCGTACATATAAATATTTTATCGCCTAAGATATATTCAAATGTGATGCAAATTTTAAATTTCTGGGACATTTTTAAGGAGAAGAATCTGAGTTTTAAATATTATACATGGTAGAACAATTTATGAATTTACATTATCCTTTTGTTTTGTGTGTGGGGGGATGAAATCCTAATCTATAGCTAGTTAGTGTATTACAATACATTATCTTGCTCAATATCCTTATTGTATCACACGTATATACTAAAATAAAATGCAGAAATTAAGAAGAAAAATCATTGCACTTAAGCATAAGTTCTTAACGTCAATAATAGTTAAATTGTAAGGTTTATTTATTATTGTACTCTCAGTCCGATTAATGCAAATTTTACTTGACAGGTCTATTTAGGCTCAATGTAAAAAGCCCGAGTGCAACAAATTTCCTTTCGTTAAAAAATTGCACAATATAGAAAAAAAAAATGTATGAAAATTACATAATCATTTTGTTTTTTTTTTTTGTGTGTGGATGAAATCCTAATCTTTTGCCGGTTAGAGTACTATACATTATCTTGCTCAATATCCTTATTTCTCCCATTGATTAAATCACTAAGGAAAGCATGTGTTTAGTAAAAAAGGTATACAATACAACCATAAAATCACAACTAAACTAGTTATATCTTTTATGGGGATTGAACAATCCTTAAATGCAAATCTTGAGAAAAGCACTTGTAGACCTCGTTGGATCCATGTACTACTATAATATAACCTGTTTAGGCTCCACATGATATTTGTACCAATGAGTAACCATGTTATATATTTTGGTCATTGGTGTAAAACCTTAGGATGTTTGGATATGAAATATTTTCAATTTTTTATGTATTTTTTTTCAAAAATTCAAAATTTTTATAACCAAACATCAAAATCTCTAAATTTTTATACAAATGTTAGCACCTTTTTTTAATTAATTTGTTATTAAAAAAAATTAATAAAATCTTTTATCTCCGAACTCCAATAAAAATCATTTTAGAATCAAATATTCTTCAAATTTTTTTTTACCAACTTTTTTACAAACTCCCATAAAACAGTTAAACTCAAAAAAAAAAAAATGCTTACAAACTTAAAATTCTTAAAATTTTTGCACGGCAAACATTACCTTAAATAATCTGTTATCTTTACTTTCTCCATCGTCTCAACTCCGACAGGAACCTTCAATGCATTTCGTCTTTTGTTTGATCTTGGTTTTTCTTTTTTTATTTCCTATGAGAATATTACAAATACTAAGCACATACTTAACTGTCAGTATATACTTCTTTTATTTTCTTAGTTGGGAAAGAGGATCCAAAAAACTCAGTGTGCTGAATGTGACTCTGATATGTATACTGCAGAGAGAGGGATTTTTTATTTTTTTTCCCTTTCTTTCCGGATTTCAATTAAGAAAATAAAAACTAATATTATGCATGTAAATAAAAATGAAACCAATTATTATTTTGGGCTTTAATTACTAAATATCTCCTTCAAGCGGATAATGTACCAAATATCTCCTTCTTGAACCCGCGTTGTTGGTTGTTATCGTTTTATTATAGTATTATACCCCTTATTTTTTAGAAGGAAAAGTATTTTATAAATTTCAACGGGTACAAAAAAAACATTTTCAACTGTTTAAATTTTATATAATGTCTTCTGATGACTTGAAACACAAAAATACGACGTAATTTCCTCAAAGTCTTGGGGAGTATATTATATATAGGCTCATTAAAATTAGTAAATTAGTATTTTGTCCTCAAAATCTCTGCGTCGTGCTTTTGAAATTTCTATACGATGTTGTTTTAGTGCTTCTCCTCCATTCTTTCATTTTCATCCTCCTCCCTCTCACTCTCTCTCTTTCCCTGTGTCTGCGCAAGCGTGCTTTGGGGCTGGGAGTCCCGTAATAAAGTCTTGATAGTCCAATTCAACTGCAAGAGAACATAAGGGACTCAACCCAATTTGCATTCTGTGATCCTCGAATCACCGAATTCTATTTGATTAGCCGTACTAGTCCATTAACTTTACATAGACACGGAACTGTTCCTTTTGTGTTTATAGATAATTTCACAAAATCTTTAACGCTCCATAAGCTGGATAATTTGTTGGCTATACTGCTACATTTGTCCATTTTTTTTAATATTTTATTTTATTGTTTCTGAATTCAAAATTTTTACTTAAGAGTGAATGTTTATTAGGTGAAATGAATATGAGAACTGCATGTGTTTCAAGAAATTGTTTTGTTTATTTTCATAATTTCCCTCTTATTTTTCTTGTTTTGGATCTTTCTATTTTCCATTTTAATGACTAATGTAAGAATTTTTTGTAATTCTAATTACTTACGACTTGATGAATTTATTGGTTTTTGACATCCCAAATATCTTAGTAAGGTATCTTTGGTACCATGAAGGGCTTGGAGTTCAGCATTTTCTTCACCTCCCAACATGATTCATTGCATCTAACAATTTTGTTTGGAACCACAATGGTATGCTTCTAATGTTCTTTTAACTTAGGAATATGGGTCTGGGCATTAGTTTGTTTTATGGTAGTATTGATTTTAATACAAAAAGGGTAATAATGAGGAATTGATGTTTTCCATTGCAAACTAGAGTGAATCGTGTTTGACACTACAAGAAGTTATGAAGTCTGGTAGTGAAATGTATCCAGTTTCCTTAAACGGAATTAAAGGCTGCAGAGAGTAATCGAATACATAATTATACTAACCTTGTGCATAAACTTATAGTACTGGCGATGGAAAAAGACTTACATTACAGATATGTATCCATATTTTTTTTTTTTTTTTATGAATAAGATATGTATCCACAATTGAACTGTTATAACAAGGGCTGCTCTTATCTATGTGATTGGTGAATGTTTCTTTTCTTTACAATACAGATTCCAGTTTGAATGTATTTATCCAGTGGTATATCAATAATTGTATTTACAAACATATTATTTATTTATTAATTCATCTCTATGGTACACACTTCATATTGCTTATGTTTTCCAAATTACATGTTCTTTCTCTTGATGTCACCATACATTAATAGAAAATTTGTCCAATGGAGTGAAGCGTTTTTTAGCACCAAGGGAGTGGTTTAAGATAAAACGTACTTATGGGCACAATAAATTTTTTCATTAGTTGTTTAAATATGTCGGGTGTTAGAGTGAGAGGATGATTTCCCACCAACCAAAAACTGACAAAATGATATGAACTTGATCTATATTGTGATAACTTGAAATGCGTGAGATGTTTCCTTATACCTGAAAGAGCTTACCTTGTGAAAAAGCATCTCCAAATATCAATACTTGGATTTTTATTGCCTATACGGTAAAACATGGATTGGATTTTATCTAATATCCATGTAGCTGGAACCAGTTGGTTGTACAAACACATACTTGTACAGTTGCAAGTCTTTTAATTTTTAACCTTTGTAGCTCTTTAACATTAAAAGCAATGTTCCAAGTTGTTCTTTTGTAGATGAAATCACACAACTTTATTGCAACTCTTTAACATACTTGACTTTTGACTAGTATTTGTACCTAAACACAAGGTAAGGTGGGGGGGATCCCAGGGATGCCCTGCGGGAGGAGGCGAGGGGAAGGGTTGGGTTTGAAACGAGGGTCAGTATGAGAACTTAAGCTCATTTAGGTTACATGTACCACCTATGCACATGGAAGGATCCTTACTATTGATAATATTCGCAGAAGAGGGATGATAATTGCCGATTGGTGTATCCGATGTCAGTGTGATGGTGAATCTATGAACCATGTTTTGTTGCATTGTCCTTTTGTGTGTGGGCTGTGGTCTCATATTCTGGTATTGTGAACTTTCTGTGGGTTATGCCTAAGAAAGTGGCTGGTGTTTTGTGGAGTTAGAAGAGAAGGTTTCGCAATCCTTTCGCTAAGGTTATATGGCAGTTGATTCCTCATGGCATCTGGTGGTGTCTTTGGAGGGAGCGTAACAGTAGATGTTTTGAAGATTGTTCTTTGTCTTTGCCTAGGTTGCAAGGCGTTTTGATGTCTTCTCTTTTTCTTTGGGTGAACTCAGCGATCAGTTGCCCGTTTCTAGATTTTGTTGATTTTCTCAGTTTTCTTGCTTGTTTGGAGTAGTGGCTTCGGTATAGTCCTTTGTACTGTTTTCACTAGTTCTAATGAGATTGACTTATTTATAAAAAAAAAAGGTTACATGTACCTATCTCTTTTGTTTTATAGGATTCAAATTAAGTGGCTATCTTTGAACTTAATGTTACTCTGTCTGTTGTTCATGTTCATAGATTCAATTTCACAAGGTATTAATATTTTTATTTTAGTTTATGGTTCCACATTGTGGAGAGTGGACTATTTCCCTCCCTCTTTTTGTTCCTATATGGGAAATCATGTATAAGTAACTTGGACTTTGTTTTTTTTTTTTTTTTTAAGGATCAACAAATGGAAGAACTGCCAGAATTCATTGATATCAATCAAAATGATTTCTCATTTTGAAAGTATGGTTCTTTTTCTTTGGAAGTTTTTCTTTGTGGCATATCTTGTGGACCAATTCTTTATGTACATATGGTCCTCACAAGAGAGAGGCAAAACAAATATCTATCCACAATTGTTTTGACACGAATATTTATGACTTATTAGGGCTTTTGTTTTTTTGTGTTTGATGAAAAATTCCAATTACCCTTATAAACTATCACCTCATTTGCAATCTGCTTCTGAACTACCTTATTGGCAATTGACCCCCAATTATTTTTTTTCTAATTTAGCTTATAATTCAGATCTGCCTATTAGTATGAACAAGATAGGTCATTTGGCACAATCTCAATAGTAAGATCTTAACCAATTAAAGAAGTTGTAGTTTGAGGGTCAAAGTCTAAGAAAGTTTTGGATGCACATGGTAAATGGGATGGTAGTATGTAATAGGCATGCAGCCTAACTTGTAGGAACAAAGGGAAGTAAGCCAGTGGCAAATTTTTAACATATGCAACATTTTGGCAAGCTTGATCATCTTTAGGATTTCAAATTTTTTTTAACCCAATCATAGTTGAAAATACTTATGGGCTATGATCAACCGTTACAGCACCAAAGCAAGTTGTCAATGGTCAGAATTTTCCTGTGAGTGGAACAAAAGGAATTCTCTAACGCCTTTAGAGCTTCTGAGAGAACTAAAATTCAAACATGGTTCAAATTTGATTCCACAGACTGGTGTGACTTTAGCATATTCTGTTTGTTTTACTAGATCTCTACATACAATTAGCTGATTTACATTGTTATTCTGAATTATGAAACTTAACCTCTGTCCCACCTAGAAGGATGTGTGGAGTGTTGGGAAAAAGATGTTTGTGGTGGAGCATTTACGGTAGTCTAAAAAATTAGTCTTGGCTTGAAACAGATCCAGGACATTGTGTGGAAAATTACAAGACAATTTCAGTCTTCTCTTCATTTTAACACAATTCTGTTTGTTGTACTATATCTCTACATACAATTAGCTGATTTATGTTGTTATTCTGAATTATGAAACTTAACCTTTGTCCCACCTAGAAGGATGTGTGGAGTGTTGGGAAAAAGATATTTGTGGTGGAGCATTTACGGTAGTCTTAAGGATTAGTCTAGGCTTGAAACAGATCCAGGACATTTGTGTGGAACATTACAAGACAATTTCAGTCTTCTCTTCTTTAAGGAAATCATCATGGGGCTTTAAGACATTTTCTGGAGTATTGAGGTGCACTTTACGTTTTTTTCTACTTTTGAAGTTACATAGTGGGTTCTCTTATGTCTAATGAATAGAAGAGACGTAAATATGATAATAAAGGGAAGTGATTGTGTCTGTGAATTAAGATTTCATGTTTTTTGTTCTTTGTTGTTAGTTAGGGTGTCTTCCTCTATGTCAAGTGATCAATAGAAACTGAGTTGTTTTCGATGATCTCATTGGTGTACATTGATGATTAATGTTGTTTTCTCATTAAAAAAATTATTAGCAAGAGTATTTGTTATCCTGGACTTCAGAGAAGATATAGATCCATAACATCATAGTGTTTTGAATATTTTATTTGCCAATGAAGAATACTCCTAAGTGGTTGAGCTGGATTTTGCTTTCTGGTCCTCAGCAGTTTAGTTACTTTATTTAGTGGCAAATTTTTTCTGTCACAATAACCATGGCGCACATGATATAATAAAAAAGAAACATATGGTGACCCCTTGGAAGGAGCTTCAAAAGTTATTCTGGGGTTTTCAGTGACCACCAACCATCTTTAATCGACAATTTTTCTAAATTTTGGCAATACATGCAGCTATTTGGGGAAAAAAAAATAAGAAAAAGGGAGGGTGGGGGAATGCAGTGATAGTCTGAATGCTTGTTTGTATGGTTCCTACTATGATACGAAGTTCTTTTCTGGGTTGTTTCTAGGCACAAGAAGCAAAAGGAGAAGGATATTCCCATCTGTGAATGCATATATAATCCCAATGATTCTGATAGTGCATGTGGAGAGAGGTGCTGAATGTGTTAACCAGCATAGAATGCACTCCTGGTTATTGCCCTTATGGTTTCTTCTGCAAGAATTAGGTATTTATGAGACTGTCTACCCTGGAGGGGTCTATGTGGATTTCATGCTCACTTGATCTTTATATACCCCACTTTTAACTAGACATCAGTCCTTTATATGTGATCTACTAGTAATTTATTCATGTCCACATATATTCACCCCCTTGGGAGAAACAAACACATATGTGCATGTATACCACTTGTTTTTTAATTTTTACCCCACATGCACTAAGATAGGCTATATGAATTGTTATAGCGTCATTTATTTTTTCTTGAAAACCTTAGGAGAGTGTTGTCTTTAGAATGATTATTTGAAAGTTTGATAAATCTTGGAGTTTCATATTTAAATATGATGAAACTGATGTTTGATCCTTTTTTATGTCGTGTCCATTTTACAGAGATTTCAAAAACGTGAATATGCGAAAACAAGGTTGTTTAAAACTCAAGGCCGAGAGTGGGGTCTTCTAGCTGATGAGGATATGAAGGTAATATGCCAACCTCGTACTACCTTTTAATATCGCATAGTAAGCATTCATTAGCTACTTTTTTTTTTTTAGTACAGTTTATTTAGTCTACAAATAGTACAAATTCGAAGACATACAAATGAAAAAAGAAAATAAAAAAAAGTCCAAAAAACGACCCCCAACACAACATTCACCCAAAGGAAAAGAGAAAAGAACACTTCGGCTTGCATACTCTGAAGCGACCTAAAGGAATCCTCGAAACACCTCATATTCCGCTCCCTCCAAATGCACTACCAAATACACGGAGGAACCATTTTCCAAATAACCTTCGCTGAAGGATCCACAAAATCCGACCCCAACAAGATAGGACATCAACCACCATTTCAGGCATAATCCAATGAAAATTTAGAATTCCAAAGACATGCATCAAAGGCCTCTAGCAACCGGGCAATGCAATAACAAATGATTAACAGATTCTCCATCAGCCTTACACATATAACACCACTCAATGGCATAAACACCCTTCTTCGGAGATTATCAATAGTCAAAATCCGCCCATGAGTAGCCTCCCAAACAAAGGACACACGTAGTGGGACCTTGGGCTTCCACACCCCACGCCAGGGAAAGAAACAGACCTATCACCACTGGAGAACATAATCAAAAGAAGACTTAACTGAAAAAACACCCCCCTTAGAACCCAACCAGAACATCACATCCCCTCTACCATGTCTCACCCTCTGCTCATAAAGAACAGAATAAAAAGCAGCAAACTACAATTCCCAATCATTTGCAGATCTAGAGAACTGCAAATTCCACACTAAAGTAGAACCAACCTCCATACAATCCACCACCAAGGCATCCTTTAAAGGGAAAGAGCGGCTCAGAACTCTCCCATCACACCATTTGTTGCCAAAAACTAAGACGCTGGTCATCTCCCAACACAAACCGAATATGCGCTGAAAAAGCATCCCAACCATTATAAATGTGTTTCCAAAGGCTAACCCTAAAGGAACCTCTCGAGGGCAGGGAGATCCACCCACCATCTGTAGTACCATATTTCGCTGCAATAACACATCTCCATAATCTATCCCGCTCAATGCCAAAACGCCACAACCACTTGCCCAACAAAACTTTGTTGAACAAAGAGATCCTCTAAGCCCAACCCTCTAGAATGAATAGGAGAACACACCTTCTCCCAACGGAGTAAATGGAATTTGTGAACACCATCTTCACTACACCACAGAAAATCTCTTTGTAATTTTTCAAGTCTCAAGGCCACAGCACTCGGAATAGGAAAGAGAGATAAAAAGTATAAAGTAATCCTACACCATTGGATAAATACATACGCTTCCATGCCAACCGCTTTCCCATCCTTTTAAAATATCATCCCAAATCTGCACACTTTTGTATCGGGCACCCAAAGGAAGCCCCAAATAAGTCATGGCAATGTTGACAACAACCCAATAAAGACGCCAACCCCTGGACATTTCCAACATTACCAATAGGAATAACCTCCGACTTGGACAAATTGACCTTCAATCCCGAAACTGCTTCAAAACACAACAACAAACACCGAATACTACAAATCTGATCCTCCTCAGCCCCACACAAAATAAGGGTATTATCAGCAAAAAGCAAGTGAAACACTAGTATCCGCTCCACCACACCACCAACCTTGAAACCATCGACCACCCCAAGCGAAACCACCTTCGACATCATTCTAGAAAGAGCCTCTATAAAAATAACAAACAAGAGAGGAGAAAGAGGGTCTCCTTGCCTCAAACCCCGAGAACTACCAAAAAACCCCTCTGGGGACCCATTCACAATCATAGAAATTTGACATAGAAATACAAAATTCAATCCAGTTGCACCACTTGTCACCAAACCCACATTGTCTCAAAAGATATAACAAAAAATTCCAATTAACGTAGTCATAGGCTTTTTGAATGTCCAGTTTACACAACAATCCCAGCTCACCCAATCTCAACCTAGAATCAATACATTCGTTAGCAACCAAAACGGAATCCAAAATCTGTGGCTACTTGATATCTACTATTATGTGTTCTTTTGATTAGCTCCTTCTCGTACTACCTCGTGCAAAGATATGGCATTTTTGTTTGCTTAGAATCCACCTCTGGAAAAATTACGTATTTCATGGTGTGCTGGGAGTAGTGTAGATTGGGCACTTGTAACACCTTGTTGTTTATTGAACTTATAACTGTCAACAAGCATTATTCACCTTGTTCACTTGTCACAACGGAATCAATGGAGAGGATTTTAATTATCATTTCTCATATGCACGATTTTCTCCAAATCAGGTGGGACAGTTTATTATTGAGTACTGTGGAGAAGTAATATCTTGGAGAGAAGCTAAGCGAAGATCTCAAGCTTATGCAATTAAGGGTAAAGCATAACTTTCTTTACATACACAGATGTTTTTGTTACTTTTATCTGAAAATCCATTTCAGCATCATGTGGGCTGATGCAGGTCTCAGGGATGCATTTATCATTTCTCTCAATGCTTCTAAATCCATTGATGCTACTAAAAAGGGAAGCCTTGCTAGATTTATTAATCATTCATGGTTAGCCACTTGATACACAAGCTTAACTTGAGAAAAATATGTAAATAGACAAAGTTGGCTCTGTATGCTTGAAGTTCACACTAGCTAAGCTCTTTCTTCATCTTTGCAGCCAACCAAATTGTGAGACAAGGAAATGGACTGTGTTGGGAGAAGTAAGGGTTGGAATATTTGCAAAGGAAAATTAAAGGGAACTGAATTGGGATATGACTACAATTTTGAATGGTATGGCGGTGCCAAGGTTCAGTGTCTTTGTGGTGCACCTACCTATTGTGGATTTCTTGGGGCAAAATCTCGTGGTTTCCAGGTAAGTATTGATAGGAAAAATTACTGTAGCACTGAGTTTAGATTGTGAAGATTATGTTCAGCTCAGAGAATGTAAAATCAGAAAAAGGAAAAAGATAACTGAACCATGTTTTTATGACATTGGAAGTTAACCTTTAGGTGATGCTGTTGTTCTCTCAATCCCGTATGGTTTTAGAAACATGCATTTGTTTTGGTGATAATAAGTAATACCCTGTGCATTGAAGTTAGGAATTGAACCTAGGGGGCTGAGGTTCAATAATTTTTGTAGGGGGTCAAAATTCATACAGAGTAAAAAATTCTCAAGACAAAGATTCCTGCATGTTGAATGCTTTAACATGAATTAAGTGTGTTCATTCCTAACTTTAAAGACCCCATGTTGGGCATAAGGGTGATTTGACGAAGGGGGGGATTGATATGTCATTTCATGTGAGCATTAAGGCTTGGTAAAAGAGGTGAATATCCTTCTCACTCGATGCTGCATTGTCAAATTATTGATTTGGTTATGTATTGAATTAAGGGGGGACATCATAGTACGCCCCATATCTATGGGCAAAAATCAAATTTTTTGTTCATTAAAATAGGATCACATAGGCTAATCTCCATCAATGGAGCTGTTTGAGGTAAACAGTAAAGGTTTCAAGCATTTTTGCTACAAAGCTACTTGATGATGACATAAACACCAAGTTGATGTATTACGGGGGTACGGAGTGGCCCCCTAAAACACCCCTAACCGAAGGATTTTCTTAGGGGCCGGCCGGGGTTGAGGCCAAAACCCCTAAGATTATAAAACAATAAAAAAAAAAAAATTTGATCCGTATATTAAAGTTATGGGCATTTTTTGTGTATTTTGGTCAATCCATACCACTTTTTGTCTGATTTATCGGCCAAATTGAATGGAGGGTGAGGAGTGATGTCTTTTAAAATTTATGTAAATTAAAAGTTATGGGGTCCAATTTATTTTTGCCCATAGATATGGAGCGTATTATAATTTTCCCCTCGGATTAATTCGTAATACATCAACTGGGTGTTTCTGTTATCATCAACCAGCTCTTTAGATGGAGATTAACCTATGTGATCCTATTTTAATGAACAAACAATTCTGGTACTTACACTCAGAGAGGAGAGAGAGGGAGGGGGGGAGGAGAGAGAGAGAGAGAATGCTGATTGGAAAGATAGAGGTTGACTCACATTATTTCATCAAGTTTCATGGAGGCTGTCAACTTTTTAGGATCAAGATACCCATCTCTTGAGGAAATTACAAGCTTTGGCTTTAAGTCTTTACTCAAGCGTTAATAGATGTTGTGTTTTAGCCTGCTTGGAGTTCATGTTGCTTGTAATACAACTAGAAGCTTTTTATTCCCAAATTCTTGATGTGTTTTTTACCATCAACTAGGTGATAATCTTCAAGAGGCCATCCTGAATGGTTGTCAAAAGTTATAATTTTGAAAAAAGGCAGTTGCACATCCTTTGTATTTCTTCTGGGTTATGGTGTTCTATTAGTAGCTGATATTTCTTCCGGCCCATTTGGGCCGATTCTTTGAGATTGGCTTACCCCTTCTTGTTGGAATGAAATAGAAAAAGCAAGAAACATCTTGTGAAGGGCTATTGGATATCTAGGGTAAAGTACCAATTTTTCCAGAAACACATGCGTTTGCTTTTGGTCAAAGCTCAAGCATTTCACTCTTCTTGGAGTTCTGATTAGTATTATCCTGTCATTTAATTGTCTTCTAGAAGGTCTGAGGCAGATATAAATGTTCAATGGCTTTTGTTCAGGATTTATCACCTTGCACACCCTCTTTGCCTTTTGAAGGGATTAACAGTACAGATGCCCTTAGTTTGTATTGGTGTCATAGGCATAGGCGTCGTTTTACTGAAATTTCTGTTTTATCTTACTTTCAGCTGCCATATTAATTAGAAATCCATGGAAATCAGCCAACTTTGGATGAGACAACTCTAATCATTTTAGATCGCTATAGCTGTGCCATGTCCATTTAAGCTGAATGATCTGCGGTTTTTGGCCAGTTATGCAATGCTGCTGGTGTCCTTCGTTTGTTTTGTTTGCCACCCTTTACAGAAGGGAACGCCTTATCATCTCATGTCAAATGAACAATAGTTTTTGGGGCTAACCTGGTTCGAATAAATTGACAAGCTCGATCAAGTGGAGGACTGAACCAAGAAGTCAAGACTGTCAAAGTCACCTGTAGAAGGAAAGGGAGTTAGATACACGTGGGTAGTGAACTAATGGCTACTTCTTAGTTGGTAGTGTTTCGTAAAGAATGAGGCTCTTCAAGCTTTTTGAAGAAATCTTAAACTTAGTTCTGTGTTACCGTCCTTGACAGACTTTGGTAGCAGGCATCTTTGATGTGGCTTCTCTTGATGTCTGCTTATCCAATTTTAGGCATCCAAGCTCTGAGAGTCAAGATAGGAGTTACCTGACTTAAAGGTAAGATTGTGTGGATTGCACTTAAAGCGATAAGGACATAGAAAGTTTACCCATTCAACTTCCCAAATAACTACCAAATAACTAAAATTTGACGTGGTGTTATCCATTAGATTCATGTTTATTTTATTCTGAGAGTTTCACAAGCTAGGTGAGCCATGTTGAAGGTAATAATCAATTACTGTGTGTTTCTAACCATTCATATCTTTCAAGAACGTTAATACCATAGAGATGTTGCTACAGTTGTGCATCTTTATACAAAGTTTTGGCTTAAATAAATTTTGGTCCCTCCAAGTTTGATTTGACTGCCATTTGATCCTCGAAGTCCCAAATTTGGCCTTCAAGTTTGTATTTGTTGTTCATGAAACATGCGAAAGGCTAACAGATTTGGACGGAAAGGTTACATTGATAGTAACTACAAGATCCAGGAGTCAAATGGACCCAATTTGAACTTCATGGATTAAATTTACTTGCAAACCCAAATTCTGCAGACCCAGAATATATGGTAGCCTAAAGACTGAATGAATCAGTTTCTTACATAGTGCAAAGTGGACTTATCTATTTGTTCTGACTTCAATCTGATTAGAATAATTTCTTGCATTGTAGGATACATTTCCCAATGATCTTTTGTCGTTTGAACTCTTTTAGCATTGTCCAGCTATAGTTCTCTCAATGCATTGATGTTTTCTTTACATTTTTTTTTGGGTGGGAACTGGTTTTGTTATATTGCTGGCTTTTTGATAGTTAACATATTTATGTCTGCTTCTTGTGTGACTCCTTCAACAGGAAGATACTTATCTCTGGGAAGATGATGATGACAGGTAATGGCTTTTTCATATTTTGTGATGCATATACATCAGCTTTTACTTTTCTTTCTTCCCAATTACTGGGCGCATTCAATCATGACTTATTTAGAGGTGATGATTTTGAGGTTATCCATATAGAGCAACTTAAATCCTTTTTACACCTAGAAGAAGAAAAAAGTTAACAACCTTTTCACAATGTAGAATGCTGTCATTGGACTATGTTCAAACAGGTCTGGTTGTGTGTGGCCTTGTTCACATGTCTTTTCTTTCTTTGGTTTTTTCTATTTATCTATTTAGTTTTTGTTTCCTGGCTTAAGATCTATTTGGTCCTCAAATATGAACCTGTTTTCAATGGGGCCTCCAAGTTAAACTTGGTGCTATCATGTCCTCCATTCCTTTCTCAAGTTGGCTTAAGCTGACATTGCATGTGTCATATTATCTTCGTTTTTATGCTCTTTGTTGTTTGGTATATTGATATCAACTGAAAAAAAAAACACTCAGAAATTGATGAAGAAATATATTTGTCAAACTCATCTCTCCAATCTCTATCACTCATGGCCCCCACAACCCACAGCTACCTCCAGATAAAATCTGGTGAAGACAATGTTGAAAGGAAGAAACAGTCCATGGATCAAAGATTGAGTGTTTTAGAGTTGAAAGAAAAATAATAACTTGTACAAATTGGAATTCGTAGCTCAAGAATTCAGATAAAAATTTTAGCTTAGTTCACAAGGATTATCAGAATATGTTAATTTCTGTGGCTCCAAGTGTTGTCTTGTGCTTCTTGGTTTTCTTATCTCAAGTCTCGGAAGTTGTTGCAGGTGAAAATTTCCCCATTACCTAAACCCCAATGAATAATCAACCTTTCTGGTTATACTGGCATTTACCAGCCCCACATCCTGGTCACTTGTATTAGGTTCTTCCAGTTAATTTTCTGACTTTATAATTGAAAAAGTTGATTTGATACATATTAAATGTGGGTTGATTATAGTATCTACACTGCCCAACTTTATCAGTTCAATAAACTGATGCACTTGTGTCATTGCCTTTCTTGTGCCTTGAATCTTTGTTTTTCAAGTTTTCCTTCCCATTTTGTGGAAATGTATTTACTTGAGATTCCTGTTTGGTTGCAGGTATTCAGTTGAGAAAATTCCACTCTATGATTCTGCAGAGGATGAGCCTTCCTCTAAACTCCACAAAAGCATGAACTCCTCAAACTCTGAATATAATGTTGATGGTAAAAATAAATGCTCCGTGATGATGACTACAACAGGATCCGAGCATCAATTGGAATGTGATGCTCTTGTTGTCCAGCCTCCTGATCCTGTTCCCATGGAGGATGCAGTTGTCAATGAAATAAAAGTTGAAGCAAGCGAGGAGACAAAGCTATATTCCCAAGATACTCAGCAGGCCTTTTCACAAAAAAATGCAATGATATCTCGGATACGAAGTAATAGTGCATGCCGGAACTATCACATAGGACCAAGGTCTTTGTCAAACAAAAGATCTAAGCATTCTTCTAATGGGAGGTTGAAACAACTCACCCAGAAGCAAGTTGATGTAAAATGTGCTGCCCTGCTTTTGACATCAAAGGAAGCACAAGAGGAAATCCTAAGATATGAGGTATGGGCTGCTTTTTTTGTTTCTCCACCAATTTATGATATCTAAGCTGGGATCTTTTGGCTTGTAGGTTATTTTCTGCAGTTGAGGTCAAATAATTGAGGTCTCATAAGTTTTTTCTGATTACGTTTGCTGAGATTAACTTGAGCCCAATATCAGTCATGTTGGTGTTGTGCGCATGTATGCTGCACACAGTACCTACGTACATGTGGATGTACAACTAATTAATGTGTTGTGCTAATCTGGACAAGCCGAAAATTTAATAGATCATGCTCCCTTCTGAATGTCTCGTGAGTCTTCTAATTTACTCGAGTTCTGGATTAAGGGTGCACATCCATTTATTTTCTCCTCTTCTGTTTCCCGAACAACTTATCTTTCTTCCTCTTGACCGCCTTAGGTAGAACTATATTCTCTCTCTCTCTCTCTCTTTAAAGCTAAAACAGAGAATTGAAAGATAGAAATATTGAAAATTATTGGAATGGTGATGTGTCCTTTTTGTTTTTTGGTTCTCTTGCAGTATAACCGTGCCACATTCTATTTAGTAAAAGCTTGGGTGACAAAAATTCCCCTGTCGATAAAACCAATGACTTGGACTTTCTGTCTGATGTATTACTTATATGAGCAAATAGCATATACCCACAGTAATGATGAATACATCATCCTACTGCACCAAAACATTTTCTTCTCAAGCTGTTTTGTGGGACCTGTGATATATCATATTTCATGGTCCTAGTTAGTTTCTAATCTCAACAAGGTTCAATGCAGGAAATAAAGAAGGATGCCAACTCCGAGCTTGATTCCTTATACAATGAAATACGGCCTGCCATTGAAGAGCATGAGAGAGATAGCCAAGACAGCGTAGCTACCAGTGTAGCTGAGAAATGGATAGCCGCTTGCTGCTTAAAATTGAAGGCAGAATTTGATCTCTATTCCTCAATTGTTAAAAACGTTGCCTGCACTCCCCTAAGGCCACAAGGGCAAGCAAAACCTTCCGAAGGAGACGACGAGAATGGGATCAAAAGCATTTAGCAAATTAATTTATGTCCATGAGGCAGCGCCAAATTTATACCACTTCTTAGCAGGCCAATGGTCTGTCAAACGTGGCTTTATTAAATGAAAAGCTATACAACTTCAATTGATCACTGATATGGAACAGGCCCTTGGGTAGCTTTTTGTGTTCTGCCTTTGCACAAATGTCTAATTTGTAGTGTAATTTACTAACCCTCTTTTACTACAATTTTTGGTAACAAGGAGAACTGTCCTTTTATAAATTAACATAGAGTAAGTCTGTCCTATGTAGGGCTGGGCATTTTGTCCGCCGCTTTTAGTACCGGTTCCGCCTACCACTTAGACGATATTACATTGAATGCGGAACTTGCAATTCTGCCTTCATGGGTTCCAAAACAACCTAATTTTAGAAAATTAAACCCTAGTTATGTTGCAACCTCACTTCTCTTTCTCCTTTTGAATCTGTCCTAGTCTCTCGCCGCTTTTCTCGTCACTGTCCACTGTAGTGAGTAATTTACTAACTCCTCTCTTTACTAGAAACAAGTTTTGGTTTCAAATTTGAATGAGTGGATCTGGTTGAAACGTTTAATAACATCTCTGTTGGGCTAACATTTCCAGGATTTGTCCTTTTATAAATCAACATAGAGTAAGTCTGTCCTATGTCCTTTGATTTCAACGTAGAGAAAGTCGTCATTTGATTTCAAAATGTTTGGTTGAAACGTTTAATAACATCTCTGTTGGGCTAACATTTCCAGGATGCCAAAGGGTCTCGTTTTGACTCTTTTTCCTATTTTAATAAGTCGTTTGAAGGCTTAGAAAAAAAAAAGAAGTCGTTTGAAGAGAATGAAACCTCGAACTTTGGGCAATGCCGTGTGGGGTCCTCCCATGGAATCTGATTTACTTAACTTTTTCGTCTTTTCCACCGCTTTGTCAGTATACCCCATACAAATCAGCCTGTCCTTGGAACCGTCAAGTATTTAGGTCAATCATTGATCATTGATATTTTAATGGGAAGTGCAGTTCCGAAACTACTAGCATCCTCGGTAATTCTTTTGCTTAAATTTGGAGAAAGATAACACGGTTAGATTTAATTGTAGTCTTGATGACGTTTGATTATATAAACCATATTAAATAATATAAAATCTATTTATTATGTACGTCTTGTACAAAAAATTGTAAAAAATCTTAATTCATACCTAATATATTCATGTTTCAACTCAAATTTTGACTTTATTTTAATGTTTCTTTTGGAGTTTGGTTGATAAGGTGAGTCTAAATGATGAGATCTACTAATGGTAGTCATCTTTGTGTACCATAATTCATAGACTGATAAAAACTAGTCTCTTTAGACGCTTTGAAAGTCTGTAATACTTCTCTGACCATTTTGTTAGATAAAAAAAATCAATTAATAAATAAATAACAGAAATTGTCACCATATTTCTACTTCCTCAATATCCTAACATAAGAAATTTTTATTTTTCACTGAATAAAAAAACTTTAAATTAGAAATAAATAAATGATTAATCCTCTCGACTCTCTAGTCTTCAAACTCTAACGCGTGGTGCTTGATCAACTTCACCTCCACCAGTCCGCACACAATCCCTGCCCCCTAATCTATTATGATGAGTCGTTGACTCGTTCTTCGCAGAGAGTTTCAAAAAATACCTTAAAGATCACACTGATGACTGTCCCATCTTCCTTGAAACCGCGCATCCCACCGCATATGGCGGCTCTCTTTTTCCTGTCTTCCCCACTCGCCACCCTCTTCAGTCAAACCCAAACCCCAGAACACTTGCCCATCATCACGTCTCTCACCTCAAACCCATCCTCTCTCTTTCTTGAATTCCTGTTATTTATTTATTTTTTTCTGCTTTCCTTATGGAGAAAGCTCTCCAGGCGACTATTGCGGCCGCTGCCAGCTTCATGGTCATAACCATACTCTTTGCTTTCCTGGTTCTACTCTGTAAAGGAACCAAGAAACCTTCCCGGCACGTCCGAGCCCAAGACCTGCAGGCCCGAACCCGAGCCATCCGTACCTCACGCACCGAGCTCTCCGCCATCTGCGTCGACGACTACGAGAGCGCCTCCTTCGACCCCTCCCTCCAAATTTCCATGGCCGAGCTCGTCGTCGCCACCAATAACTTCTCCTCCGACCTGATCGTCGGCGACGGCAGCTTCGGCCTCGTTTACGAGGCCCAGCTCTCCAACGGCCACAGAGTCGCCATCAAGAAGCTTGACCAGGATGCTTTCCAAGGGTTTCGGGAGTTTCGGGCCGAGATGGAGACTCTTTGAGTAAATTCCTTCACCCGAATCTCGTCAGAATTCTCGGGTACTGCGCGTCAGGGGCGGATAGGCTCCTGGTATACGAGTTCATGGAGAAAGGCAGCCTAGACCAATGGCTGCAGGACGCGTCGTCGGAGAACGATGACGTGGCGGCGCCCTGGCAACAGTCGTTGCGATTACCGTTATCTTGGGAGACGAGGTTAAGATTGCCCAGGGAGGCTATGCCAACTCCATTCATTTGTCTTTTTCTTTTTTTACCTATTCAATACCTTTAGACAATATCACAATAAAAAAAAAAGAAAACAAAAGGAAAATTTGGAATTATAATAAATACTATAAACTTCACTCATTTATTTTTTTTTTTTTTTTTTAAATGACCTATTCAATACCTTTCAAATATTTGTATCACAATCAAAAATAGAAAACAAAAGGGAAAATTAGGAATTATAATAAATATTAGGGTTAATGCCCATTTTAGTTCGTGAGTTTTATGCCCTTTATTAAAATGGCCCTTGATTTAAATTTGTTCAAATTAGTCCTTAGGTTATTTTCATTTATCGATTTAATCCTTCCGTCCAATTTCGTCTCTCCCCCCCCCAGTTAACTAATGGTGGGACACGTCACTCTCAATAAATATCGCGACAAGTATGATTTTGAAAAAAAAAAAAACTCAGCTGTCCACGTTGGCATCTTCATAGAAAAAAAAAAAAGATCAGGCGAGGCCAACCTTCGCGCGACGGAGGGAGCCTAGATCTAGGCTCCTTGTCGCTGGGGTGGCTCGCGTCGCAAGTGGTGGCCGCGAGCCACCCCCGCGGCTCCCCTGATATGGGGTGGCCAGGAGCCACCCACCCCGGCGACGGGGAGCCCATATCTGGGCTCCCTAGCAGTGGTGGCCATAGGGGAGCCACCCCCTGCGAACGGGAGCCCAGATCGTCTTCAAATACCTTTCAAATATTTTTATCACAATCAAAAATAGAAACACAAAAGGAAAATTTGGAATTATAATAAATATTATAAATAAACATCAACTTAAAATATTACTTTATATTTTATCTTCTTCATTCATTACAAACAACAATTTTAAAAATCATTATTATTATTTTTCACAAATATAAATACAACTCAACAATTTTTATACAAACAGCAATAAAATTTTAACATCACTTAAATATTCAAATCACACTTAAAATTCCAAAAACTTTACCAAAACTAACATCCCCCTTGTTTTACAAAATTCTAAGATTTTAAAAATTTTGATAAAATTGTGAATATTTACTAGATTAAAGTTTTATATATTTTTGTGTGAAAGTTGGTGAAAATTTTTAAATATATTTAATTTTTATTGAAGTTTGTAAAAAAGTGTAAATAAAGATGATTTGATATAATTTTTTAAAAAAAAAATTATTGAAATTTGGTAAAAAAGCATGTTTGAGAGAATATTATTATTATTTTTTAAAAAAAGGTATTGGAGTTCGTGTGAAAATTTGTTGAAGTTTAAAAGTAAAAGGTATGAAGAGAGAATATTTGTTTATTTTTTTAAAAAAAAAATATTGGTTTTTGTATGATTTTTTTTTTTGTGATTTTAGATATTTTTCCAGAATACTTTTACAAATGATGCTAAACTTTTGAGTACACAGTCACTAAACTCAAATTTTTTATTAAGAAAATAATAAAAAAATTAAAATTATTTATCTCTCCATCAAAATTATCTATTTTAATTACAAAAAATACAAAAAATTAATTTAAATAATCTGTTCACTTTTCCATTTAATAAGTTTTTTTTTTCAAAATTCAATAAAATTCTAATTTACATCACTCTTTACGATATTCTCAAAATTTTCAAAAAATTATTGACTTGCAAACACTGTAAACTTATAATACTCTGCACGTTGTACGAGGTCTCCCTAACAAACGCTCCGCTAGCCACTGTAAAAGCAAACAATATATATATATATATAAAACCCCACGGGCCACACCTAAGCATTAATGACTATAAATTAGTGGAATAAATTTGGTCCTTAAAAAACGGCCTTTAAATGGAAGGGAAAGCCGAAAGGAGCTAAGCTGCCAAAACAAATTCCCTTGTTCAGACTTCTCCACTTTCAGCTTTCCTTTCCAATGAAGGCGCAAGCTGTAAGCGGTAGCCTGAAACCATCCGCCCCCTACCTATAACGGCTAAAATTACCTTATCAGGCAGCTTTTACCTTTAATTACACCCATTTTTGTAACGCTCTGCTCTGAGTCTGGCCTTGACTACAGAGCATCTTACTGCTGGCTCAGTGCTCAGGTCCTCTCGTCCTGTGATCTGCAGAGGCATAGCATGCCATACTTGTGGGTGAGTCCTTTGTCCCATTGCTTATTGGCTGCTAACTGGGTTTTCCCATCTGCCACTGCCATTGGGTTTTAATTACAGAAATGCCATTCTACTGAGCCCTCAAATTAGCCAATCTAGAAAACTCACCAGTCACCGCCCTAGTAAAAAAGGCCTAAGCCGAGATTTGGGTCTGATTAAAAATTGAATTAAAAGATTTTGACCAATTAAAGAGCTTTCTTTTTTTTTTTTCGAAGTTAAAGGTCATACGGGTCACCATCACTAAGATTCTACCATTTTTCAACTTGTCGCTTGTACAACAAAATGTTTTTATTAGAGCTTTTTCCACCCAAAGATTTGATGTGCAAAAAGTCACGTGCATGGTTGAGTCAACAACTCCTTTATTCTTCCACTCTAGTGGTGGATCATATTGGCATTAATCAAGGACTTTGTCTTTTTCTGGCCACAACTTTTGTTGCCCTGTTTATAACATACTACCTGTCTTTTTGTCGTGGGATACCAAGTTTTTGAATGTTTCAAAAGATATTTATGAATTTTAATAATTTAAAATAAGTCACAGTTAATGATTAGAGTCTGTACAAACAATTAATAAAAAATAAAATAAAATAAAAGATATGAGCTCTATAACATATATTTAAATTTAATGCAACATATTCCACACATGATTTGTATGCTCAATTGAATCGTTTTGGAGGAAGTGGGTATGTTATAAACCAAATTCGATCACGTGATATATATATATATATATGGTCTTCTGTTTAGTGTATTTCTTTTCCTTTATATGGCCATAAAAAATTTACAATGAGATATATTAATGTGTTTTTTTTCCAATATCATTTGCTTTGTTTAAAATAAAAAAATCCATTCTCCCGGAACAACATTTTTGACCAACCAATCAAGAAGCAGTTGATTTGTTTCTTTTAATGTACGACACTGGGTTCACCCAATGGAACTCCTTAATAGTGAGATTCCCATATTCAGTGTCTCACTGTCCTTGGCGTTGATTCCAGTCTTTAGTCAATCAAGTCACCACTCTAAACCAGTAAACGACTGCCGTTACTGTACCCACTCTTTGTGCCACAGAAAAATGAGAGAAAAAAAAAAGTTGAAAAGAAAAGGGAAAAAAAAACAAAGAATCCTCCACGCCGACGACATTCTCACCCCAATCAAAAATATCCAGACGATCCCAATCCCACTGCAGGGCTTCTCTCAAGCACCAAAGTCTGTCCTCCTCTCTCACGCGCGAGTTTTCCTCCTTGTTTCCCCCTGTAAAAAAGGGCTATTTGCAGAGACTTATAAAATAAAATATAACTAGAAAAAAGGTTAAAAGGGTAGTTTCGGCAATGTGGTGGAAAAAGCAAAAGTTCCGTCAGAGTACTCCAGTTGTCAGTTTCAAGTCCTTGGGTCGCAAGGCACGAGACGAAAGGTCTGGCTCCTTTTCGCCATTGTTTGCATGCACGCTTCGCACTCTTTTGCCTTCTCCTTTGTCTCTGACTCTCCTTTTCGCTCCTGTCTCTGTGTCTCGGCGCCTACTCTCTCTCTCTCTCTCTCTCTCTGAAACTCGGACGTTGGCGTTAGAGGTTAGTCTCTCACTATATTCACTATATGTTGTATACTTTTTACATTTTCTGTATCTACGTCCGTCTTGTATATGTATTAGATTTTTAGGGATATCTTCGTGCTGATCATCTCTTTTTTTTGTTTTGTTTTTTTTGGGTATTTCATTGAAAAAGGTCGTATTTTTATTTGTCGAGGAACAATGATGAACAGTAAATTGCCAATATATACGAGAACGAGGAGAAAGACAGACCTTTTTTTCAAGAAGTACAATGAGGAGATAAAGAAGAAGAAGGTGAGGAAGGATAGCGATGGTGTGGACTCCAGTTGTATGAAAATGAATGAGTCCGAGAGGCCAGAAGGTGATGAGGGCATCTTTTGTATTGATGTTGATGATGAGAATGGTTTGAGCGGGGAAGATGTGGATGATATTGACGAATTGATCTCATCATTGAAAAGAAATGTTGAGAGCAATTGCTCAAATTTTGATGATAGTAGTAGTAGCGTGGATTGCAGGAGTCAGTCACGGTCAGGATTTTTGAAAAAGAATGAGAATGAGGATGATTGTGATTATGGTGCCTCCAATGATTCAGATGGTTTGAAAAGGATTGACAATGGGGATGGTGATGAAAATGTTGTCTCAGATAGATTGAGAAGAAATGAGGATGGTGGTGTTGATGCCGGTTCAGGCAATTTAGATTCGCTAGAGACATCTTTGGAATTATCCTCCAGTGAAGAGGACAACGAGGATGAGGATTATGAAGCAGAAAACTTGGAAAGCTATATTGATTTTGAGCAATTGAGTGACAGCGAGAAAGAGGAAGATGACGAGGAAAGCGAGGGTGTGGAGAAAGGAAGTCGTAAAAGCAAAAGGCCTAAAAGAGTTGGCACGGGTTCAAGAGGCGAAAATATGGTTTGGATATGTTGGTTGATTCAGATGATGGCAAAGATGGTTCTGTTAATGGTAATCAAGGATATAATTCCGTTGCACAAAGAACCCGTTCTCATTCTACTTCAAAATTGGGAGAGAGGAAAAGGAATCTGGGAACATTCAGCCACCCATTATGTGTTGATGACTTTGGTGATGAGACTAATCATGTTGAGAAGAAAAATATGTCTAGTGGAGGAAAATTTGAGAGTAACCAAGGAAAAATTGAGGAATGGGTGCATAAGGCACATATGAAGGATGAAGGCAAGTTGCGGATGCCCCCCAAGGGAAAGTGCACCCGTTGGGCAAAAGGGTGTGATATCACGAAGATTCTTGTTGATTCCATTTTGGAGAAGGCAGAAGTTCCTCTTGAAGAGTGGACTTCTTTTAGAGACGGTGGTTGCAAAGAAGGAAGCAATCTACCTGTTGCCAAGATGGATCTACCCTTGAAGTTCAATTTTGGAGTTGAGGAGTCGGAGCCACCAAAGAAATCAAAAGACGAGATAGAAATGGATGAACTTTGGGCTCAGCTCGATCTTGCTTTCAGAGTTGGTGAGATTGGTTCATTCGATTCTGCTAAGGTATGCTGGTAGTGTAAAGAGGTAGTATATATTCAGTTCAACTCGTTGGATTTCTCTAAATTGCTGCAAACCTGTTCATGAGCGCCACAGTAGCATTTGTTTCTGTCTGTTTTGTGTAACACTATACATGGGGAGTTATTGTATGATAGATTATTAACTGCGTATCATATCTAAAAGACCTCTGTTTGGAGTTAGGAATTTGAGCATTTTGTTTTAATTTTGGCCACATATCATATTTTGATAACAACACATGTTCTGCTGCTGGACAATAATTTTGAATACATCCATGCTTGTAAATGGTACATGGAAACAGCCTTCAACAGGTGGTGGAAAGCTATTTTTTTGGCTTGTAGAACTATTCATGACTTTCTCGCCACGCCATAGAGAGCCTAGTTTCCTATTTGTTGTCATGTCTGATTAAAACTGAAACTAATTGCTTTAAATTGCACAATTAGTTCGCAGCACTTTGTATTTAGCATTCAAATCCTTTCCATGTGATAGTTATCAACTGCAAAAAGGGATTGCATTTAATTCCTCAATTGATGGACTGCACCCATTAAAATCTACGGAGCGCAGATGCATGTATTTTTGCCTAGTGTCCGTTAATATCCTCTTGTTTTTATATTGGAGACCTGAACTTTGTAGCCAATGGTGCATAGTTGACTCACATCTGTAACCTCTATCCATCCCTTTCTAGCTATGAACTCCATATGTTTTTTTAACAACCCTCTATTAATGTGGTCTTCATGAATATGAACATGTTTATGGGCTGTAACCTATGACATCCTCATATTCTCAAGATTGTACATGGGATGTTCTAGAGGTATTCATGGGGTTGTCATTTATAAATGCTCTACATTTGTTCATGCTGTTTCAGAAGAGGAGGATGATAATATTGGCTTGTTAGAAAGTATACCATCTTCAACAACATACTATGTCAATTACATATTGAATACATACAGTCAAACATATGCTCCATAATAGGCAGACAAAGGATCTTGCCAAACATGTCTGGTTGATCAATTTGGTACTGGCGACTGATCATGTTTAGTTTATGAAATTTAGCCATTGTTGACTTTGGTATACATTTGGAAGTTCACACGTGTAGAGACATACAAATACACTCACTTGCACTCATACAGGTCCATACCCACGTAATGAGGCAGTTATGGCAGTCTTCTATTGTTGATGATTTGAGCGTGCACACACACCGATATAGAGATAACTATAGAAATTTCACACCATAAAAATTACATAGCCTTTTAGGGAACTAATAGGATGTCCTCCCGATTCTTCAATTTCTTTAAGGTGTAGTTAACACAACAGCCACTTGGCCTTTGTGTGTGATAGTTTAAGGGTAGAGAGGGATTTATTAAAAATATGTTGAGAAATTTCTGAAAATTTTGATGTTGTATTGTTGACATGATTTGTAAATGAACATAGCACCATGGATAAGGCCATATGTAGGATTAAAGTTTTCACAAAAAGTATTTGGGTTCTGTACATTGGAATTAAGCCAGAAGCATTTCTTGATAAATGTAGTTTCAGAGCCCCTCCCCTGGCAGAATTGTACACACATTACCATTTTTATATGCTTTCCAATTTTCTTCTCTACGTGACTACTCCTTTTGTTTCCTTTTGACCTACCTTTGCTCATTTTCCATCTTATATGGCTATATATAGAGAATTGTTTCCTGTGAAAGTTAAAAGTTAGATGTTCATCAACAGGTTGAAGATGAAGTTGCCCTTCCTCCAGAGGATGATGTCAATGGTGGTATCCGTTGTCACCTGGGGAAGCATCAATTGATTCTTGATGAAGAAGTTGGACTTATATGTGCATTTTGCTCATTTGTTGAAAGGGAGATCAAGCATATTCTACCAGATTTTGTAAGCCATTCAATTTTGTCTTATTCATGTTCAAGATTGTTTATGCTAGTCTCTCTACTTTGTCTCTCTTCCATGAAATAGCATTGCACTAATATATTTGAGGGTTAAACGATCAGTGATAGTGGAAGTACAAACTTCTTTTTGACTCTTGGACATGGGCTTGCTCTTGCGATACTTGCATTGATTTGGGAAGACAGAACGTTATGGGCTGTTAACTTGATGATGGTTTCCTTTTAAAATGCGAGTGCATTATATTGGATGAAAGACATTCATCGATATTGCCTAGCAGGACACATACGCATGCATGCACACAGAAACATAACGTGCCTCATGTTAATTGCATGAATCCAATGAGAAGTATGATGCTAGATGAAGGCAATGACCAGTGTCAAAACTAATTCTTTTAAGCTTTGCTCGGTTTAGTTGCTAGTTTAACTTTACTGACTTGAGACTATAGTGGTAAATTTTTAGACATCTTATACCTTCTACCTCTTTTTCCCCCTCATATAGTCTCATCTAGATAACAGAGGACTTTTGTGTTCAATATCTCTTTTTCCCTTTCTTTGAACGTGGTTGCATATTGCAGAGTAAAAATCCTTGTGGAAAATCAGGAAGGAGGGACTTAGGTGGTGAAATGAAGCACTCCATCATTGATGAGCTGTCTCAAGATTCCATATGTGGTTCGCATTTTGTATGTGATCCTCGATTACATGCTGGAGCCACAGTGTGGGACATCATTCCTGAGATAAAAAGTAGCCTCATCCACATCAACGGGATGGATTTGAATTTCTTTGGAAGAACATAGCTGGAGGAATTTATCTCGATCGGTTGAAGAATCAAACAAGTTTTTCTGGTGGGAGTGGGTGCATTATTTCACATGCTTCTGGGACTGGGAAAACCCGTTTAACCATTGTTTTTCTTCAGACATATCTAAAATTGAATCCAACATGCAGGCCAATCGTTGTTGCTCCTTGTAGCATGCTCCTTACCTGGGAAGAGGAGTTTCGGAAATGGAAATATGACATCCCTTTCCACAATCTGAAAAACCATGTATTGTCTGGCAAGGAAAGTTGCTTAGATGACTCCATTATCACGCAAGTTGGACGCCTGGACAAAAATGCTATCCGTATCTTGAAGTTGTATTCCTGGATTAGAGAAAGAAGCATTCTGGGCATAAGCTACCAGATGTTTGTGAAACTTACGGGGGAAGGTGAAGACAGGCAACATGCTGCTCAGATACGGAAAATCCTGCTTGAGCGTCCTGGTCTTGTTGTCCTTGATGAAGGGCACAAAGCTCGCAATACTGGCACCCGTATCCTGCGGGCTTTGTCAAATATCAAAACTGAAAAGCGGATTATCCTTTCAGGAACTCCTTTTCAAAATAATTTTGATGAGCTCTATAATGTACTTGTCTTGGCGAGGCCGGAATTTTCAAACAAAAGACATAAATGGGAATCACTTACAAGTTCCATTACCAAATCCTCTGATGAACGACTGAGATGTGAGAAAGTGAAGAAGGTTAGAGAGATGTTTGAGCCATTTGTGCATGTGTATGAAGGTTCCATTCTACAAGAAAAGATTCCTGGTTTGAGGGATTCTGTGGTTATATTACAGCCATCTGAACTACAGAAGAGCCTCTTTCATGAACTCAGTCGTTATATGAGCAGGCACGATTTCAATTTTGAGTATTGGGAGTCCTTGATCTCTGTACATCCTTCACTCTCGCTTAAGCATTCCAAAGCAGAGTTTCCTTCTGACAGGGAGAAGCTAAAAAGATTGAATCCTGAGGCTGGAGTCAAACTGCAATTTCTGATGGAACTCATCCGCCTTAGTGAGGCTATGAATGAAAAAGTTTTGGTCTTCAGTCAATATCTTCTTTCATTAGACTTAGTGAGGGACCAGCTTAAATGTCATTTAAATTTGACTGAAGGGAACGAGGTGTTGTATATGGATGGAAAGGACGACATGAAGCAGCGCCAATCTGCCATTAATGTCTTCAATGATCCAACTAGTGAAGCAAGAGTTTTACTCGCATCCACGAAGGCTTGCTCTGAAGGTATTAATCTGACTGGGGCTTCAAGAGTTGTTTTACTGGATGTGGTATGGAACCCATCAGTGGAAAGACAGGCTATATGTCGTGCGCATAGGCTTGGGCAGGAAAAAGTTGTATATATCTACCATCTTATTGTATCCGGGACGAAGGAAGAGGAGAAGTATCAACGACAAGTTGAGAAAGACTTATTGTCTGAGTTGGTATTCTCTTCATCAAATAGGAGCAGTGAGCAGCAGAAAATATCACCTTCAGGCCTTCAGGATAAAATTTTGGAAGAAATGGTTAAACATGAAGAGCTCAAATATATGTTTGAAAAGATCTGTATGCCAAGAAAAGTTCTAGGCTGAATGAGACTTGTACCTTCTTGGAGAACTATATCATCACCATCAGATCCTTGAGGCTGAACTCACTTTTTTGTTTTGTTTGCAAATTTTGTTGGCAACAAAAAGAAAGAGAGATATAGAGAGAACACTGGTGGCATCAAAATGCTTCCGAAAGTCTTTGTAAAGATTTTGTAACTAACTACTGGAAAAATACAAATGGCATGTTTGATACCTATTTTGCAGGTGCGGGTTCTCAGATCCTTCTTCTTGAATATATTCAACGGGATTGTCATTAGAGCTAGTTCTAAGGCTTGATGCATAGCATGTTCCACTTGTGCTCCTGTGCCAGGTATGTAGCCTTTTCATCATCAGCTCAGAAATTCCTTGAGATCTGGTTTACTTAGCAGTTTTTGTTACAATGTCTGATGATCAGTCAGAACCATTAATTAAATCTCCAGACTATGAGGAGCTAATGGAGCATATCAGTAAATAACTCTACAAAGCCTGTGGTGACCAATATGTAGTCTTGTATTGAACTGGATGGGGATTAATGGTTTCTGTTTACACTACATACAGAACTCATTTAACTCTTGGGTTGTCATTCTGGAGAGTGTTGAGGAGGTAGTATGTCATAGAAGAAGAATATTGAGTCACCCCCAACAGCCACACAGATTTGCCATTACGAAATAAGGGTCAATTTGTTGTCCCTTTTTTTCTGTCTTTTCTTTTTAAGACTACAAGATAATCGACTTCAACCAATTGACCTGCAAAACTTCATACGGACATTTTTACCTGCTGGCTTCAGCCTTTAACAGCATTTTGCTTGGTGCAACAGTAGAGCAACAGGAGTATTATTGCTCCTTTGGGTTTCGTTTCTGTGAGCAACAGGAGTACTATACTAGAGCGGAGATCATGCTATTATGTTTTGCTTCATGTAACTCAAACCAAGGGAGCTTGTTTTGGGCTTGTTGATTGAGATGGAGTTGCATAAGTTCTATTGGGGCTCTTCATCCTCTGAGTCTTGCCCTGCAAATCGGAAAAGATAAACCAGAAAAATAAAGGGAAAAAAAGCTCCTCAATGTTTTGCTTTATGGTTTTGTTTTTGTTCTCACGGACTTTTTCGATTCCATTCCATTCATGTCAAACATCAGAGTACAAATGTTTATTACAGAGGAGGATCCTTTGTCCTGCTCGATTCTGGGTACATGGACTTCAAACCTGCGAGCTGGTATTACGGCATGGGTGCCAAAATCAACTGCTCGCTTAGCTAATTCGTGCACATCCACATTTGCACTACGAGGGATTTTCCTCACCTCCCAGCAGGAGAAATGTGAGAGATGAGTTCTTATGTCCCAACCATATTTCGAATGGTTGCTGCATTCGCAGTTTTCCAGCGGTTTTTGAATTAGCTTTTGTGACTTCTATGGATTCCCCTTCAATAATTATCTTTTCTGCACGCCAGTTTAATAATTTCTGGTGTCACTCCAGTTTTTGCGTCGTCGTCAAAAAACCAACACCCCAATAAAGCACACCACAAAATTTCAACACAAATCACTGTAAAAGCAACGACAATATTCATCTTCAGGATTCAAGAAGAAATAAGCTTAGTACAAACAGAAGTTCCAGAGCTTCATTACTGCAACATAACATAACTCCTTAAGGCCCATTCGATGCAGAACTAGCAACACTAATTGGAATCAACCACAACTTTCTTCCAATTGGGTATACTGCACACACCAACGTTATAAGTTCAGTTCCAAACACGATTCCTTCATGGGGAAATAAACTTTTAGTAAACCTTTTACGGGAATTAAGCAGCTAAAACCAGGAAAACAGAGAAACCCAAAAAACAGAGGAATTGAATGCATAAAGAGAAGGAACAAGGATTGATCGCAGCTAAACAACAAGGCAAAAAAAAGCAGACAATTGCAGTAATCTTAATCCCAATCTCAAAGAATGATCACGTAAACTAAAGCCCACCAATGACAGAGAAAGGCGAAAAAGCGAAATTGAGAGGGAAGACAAATGTACAGGGTATTAGCAAACTGAATATCAGCTTCGAGTGCGCCTTCGAGGAATCCTTGAAAGACATGCGCATTTTTTCTTTCATTAACTAATCCACCAAAAGCTCACCCAACAACCCTAACACACTCCACCACCATTCACTCCCACCTCAGAGGCCGAAAACCATGTACCAAACCAAAGCAAACCGAACTCTCTGTATTTATCTAATCCCTCTGGCAATCAAAAGAAACATCACCGAAAGTCGCTAATTTTCTTTTTCTCCTTTATCTCTGATAATAGTACTTCGGTTTTAACTGCCGCACGTCCGTCCCAGAAATACCTGCACACTCTGGAGAGGTTTCACGGAGAGAGAGACAGGTGGGGCTGACTTGGCTTTCGCTTGGGATACCGAACCTTTAAAAAAAATAAAAACTTATAAGTTTTTTTAAAAAACTATTATACTTTTCCGTTGCCGGGACTTGAACCCGGGTCTCTCGGGTGAGAGCCGAGTATCCTAACCAACTAGACTACAACGGAAATGTGCCCTTTCAATTATTAACAATTTATAAAGACATTAATAAAAAGTAATCACTATTAGATATAAAGTCTAATCACAAAAACCCTAATACCTAGACTCTAGGGCTTCTGCAATTCCTCACTCTGCCGCTCCTCTTCTCCCGCAGGCAGTGAGTACCTTCAATTCCAACCAGGATGGTAATCTCTCTCTCCCTGCCCGCCCTAGTGTTGCTTCTGTGTTAGCTGTATGTAATATGTAGAATATATGTTCATTGATCGTCTGTTTATTTTGACAAAAAATTGAATCGCCGGCTGACATGTTTATGCGGTATGAAATTTAATTATCTTGACTGGTATATATTTTCAAGCTTAGAGTGGGTGTTGCTCGGAAAATGGCCCCGTCGAAGTTTTCCGTGAAAAGAATATGCTTTCCCCATAGCTGGCTCTGGTGTTAGGGACTGAGAGATTCATGTTATACTCCTGTTGGTTATTCTTTTCCTTATGTTTGTTTTCTTGTTATCTGTTGTTGTGCCAAAAATAGTCTGGAAGGAAGTAAGCGTAGAGGTGTTGTACAATTAAATGTGTCTAAAATTCATGATACAGGATTGGTTTCGTCCATTTTTAATAGTAGATGCCTGGTCTGATTTTCTGTACAAACCCCATTATGAGCTATCTCGATTTGTCTGGCCAACGGATTTGGGCAGCTAATGCCCTCCTTTTATCCCGCATCTAGTTGGTTCTCTCTCTTAAACGTCGCTAATCAGAAAATGCTACATCCCTTCCCAATGCCTGATTTAACTAATCGGTAATCTGTCTAACTCTTGATTGAGCTAAAACCCCTAGTCTCTATCCCCCTATGTTTGGACTGATTCTTTATGCTGATGCCTCTGTTTTGATGCAGACCAAGAGAACAAAGAAGGCGGGCATTGTTGGGAAATATGGTATGTGCTGTTCAATTTTTGTATTGATGCACCAAGAACTTGTGCTTCAATCAGACATCCACCGATATTGATTTTCAAACACCTCCCCCCCAACCCCCAACCCCACCCCAAAAAAAAATTTGTTTGAGAGTTGCAATTTTTATTCACGGATATCAATTCGAAAGTGCCTCCATATGGTAGTAAGGCTGAACTAAGAATTTAACAAACAATGAACAAGTGAAAATTTTCAGGAGTATACTTTTACTTCTGTTTAAAGTTTTAATGCAATCATTCCAGCTAGAAAAGAACCTTTTATTTTACGATATTATTCAGCTTTAGAGTTATCGGCTACGAACTTGTTTGGCATTGGGAGTATATGGATACTACTGTTGTAACATCGAATATTTGGTTTCTTCATAAATGTTGAAACAAAACGCAGCATAGTTTTGCAGTCTCAACTGTTGAACTTCTGAATGTGGTATATAGTGCTTTTTGGTTGCGGTCAGGTTAAATACTTTCAGTCAACCTATTAGTCATTCATAGTGGGACATGTTCCTGCTCTCCACATTGGTTTTTCTCTTTATCTGTGTTCCTCTTACTTATTTCTGTGTATAAGACAAGTTTCTAGATAGTAAAATGCCTGCCAATAATCTGCACTTAGGCGGCGTTACTTGCACTAAATGTGACTAATACTACGATTTGAAATATTCCCTTGTTTTTGTTATCACTGAGAATGGGCAAAGCGACATACTATTCCAAATGTAGTGTAGCTTTTCTGTGAAAGAGTATTAAAAATTGCACGTCTCCTCTTTTGTAGGTACTCGTTATGGGGCTAGTCTACGAAAGCAGATTAAGAAGATGGAGGTTAGTCAGCATAGCAAATATTTCTGCGAGTTCTGTGGCAAGGTAAAGTGTCTAAGTCTTTTTTTTCCCCCCTTCCACTTCGTTCAAATGGCATGTGTTCAAATGAGAATACTGTTTTTATATCAGAATAAAAGCTTATCTTTTATCTTTTTAAAATTTTAAACAACTTCTTGTTCTTTTTATTAAGCGTATAATAATATTTGATACAATACGATTCTTTTCTCTTATAATGATTAATTCTCATCTGAATTATATCATTTTCACAAATTTAATTGTGTTCAAATAAGACACAAATGTAAATCCATTTGTATCCAGGTAAGATAGGAGCATAGATCAAAAGAAAATAGTTTTAGTTAAAAATAAAAATAAGTGACCGTTCTTTTCGTTGTATGCCCTTCCCTTTCATATTTAAATGAATTCCTCATTTTAAGAAAAAGCCTTGCTTCCGATATCCAAATTAATTTTCGACGATGCATTCTAAATCGAAATGCAAAAGCCTTTTGGTCTTTTCCCCCCTATACTTTAACTGAACATGAAATAGGGCTTCAGTCTGATTATCAATTTTCTGTATTAGAAACACGGGAGTGTTTTTGATGTTGGCACTAGAGTGAAAGAAAAAAAAAAAAAAAGAAGAAATAACTAATCTGGATTGTTTTGACCTTCATTTATACAAAATAGTCTAATACTTCCTAAACGTTACTTCCCTGTCACAGTATGCGGTGAAGAGGAAAGCTGTTGGAATTTGGGGCTGCAAAGACTGTGGAAAGGTCAAAGCAGGCGGTGCTTACACGATGAAGTAATATTCTTAAGTTGAAATGGTTTATTATTTTCCTCTTCATTTTTTGCCCTTTTAGACTTCTAACCAATTGCTGGTTTCATTTTCGGTTTTTGTTTTTTCCACAGCACTGCTAGTGCTGTGACTGTAAGGAGCACTATTCGGAGGCTGAGGGAGCAAACGGAGAGTTGAGCTGCAATCAGCCTGTTCTAGCTTGTCTTCGATACTTGCACCTTACCTCATAAAAAGTCTACTTTATGGACATTTGTAGCTCGCACTCTTTACCCCGCTTATTATTTCTACTGTGGAAGTTGTTTGTAGTTAATTTGAGATTTTCCCCTTTGTTCTGTTGTGGAGCTTGTTCTTGGCAATGTTAGAACGATTAAATGGTGTTGCCAGGACATTAATTCGTGCTTCGTTGCAGGCATGGCAGCCCGTTTTGCTGTGCTGCACCATTTTAACGTATTCGTACTTGACAGCGATATCAAACGTGAAACATCCGCTTATTAAGTTCGCATTTTGCGTTTGGCTGATGTTTATATTAAAACATCGGGGAAACCATCAAAGGAGAGGGAAAAATTGAAGGCCCGTCTAAAAAAAAAAAAAAATGTGTACCCATCGTAGGCTGGTGTTTTTTTTTTTCCCAACACCAGCTTATGCCACAACGCCACAACATATTTTTACAAGGCAATTCCGAAGTTGTACGCCTATGCTAAACTCAGGCACCTTAGTGCCCTTCACTTCATAACTGATCTTCATATCCCCTATGTACATAGTAATCGAGACAGAAAAATGGAGGAACCCATTTGCTCCTCAATCAGCCATTTACTAAATGACTGAAAGTGGTTCCAAGCAGGTACCTGGCCTATGCAAAGAGTGTATCCTTGCCGCATTCAAAGATAACTCTGCTGTAAGAGCTAATATGCTGCTAGGCATATTATAGTGGAAATTTGATGTTGATGAGGTAAGGTCTGAGGGGATCAGACAGATGGAATTGGTACCTCATCAAACTTGTTGTTAAGATGCATTCTGTTCTGGACAGCCTTTACTGCCGCAACTCTTGCTGCATTTGCTGCTTTATTAGCTGCTGCTATGGCTTTCTTCACCCTTTCGTCAACCTGTCCCACATTGAATGTTTTCTCAGCAGCTCTCTTTGCTTCCTGCTCATAATACACCTCCATTAGTACTACTAAATTGTTTTAATAACTACGGTTGAACATATTTAGACAGATCCTGACAAATATGCCATGGCAAAACATGCCTGTTAAGTTCTATTAGCACTGTTGGCCTTGAGCTGGTCTCCGCAGCCAACAGGTGGTCAGCTACATGAAGCTCGTCACAAAGCAAACGAATGACAATGTAGTTGATCTAGTTTATTCGTGTTTGCTAATATTGTAGGTTCCATGTCCATCGAAAAGAACAAGCACCACAGATGAAAACCACAACTGTATTCTTTTCTAGGCAGACAGCTACTGTGTAGAGGCCAGGGCTTCTTATCCTAAGCAAGCAAAGCTGACTTCATCCATTAGCTTATCGTTGACATATCATTTATATCTAAAAGGAACATGGGCATGCGTAAGATTCTGATCGTAGACCAACATGTACCATGTGCTTCTATCCTAATTAGGGAGGTGCCATTCCCCCCAAGATCTTGTCCTCCAGAATTTACCCTACTGAATAAAACATCAAAATTGCCCTTTCACTGAAGAAGTCTCTTGCCAGGGAACACTGTCTCGTCCACCCACTTGCAGCATCTTTGATGGCAAAATGGATAACAGTTAAAACTTCTGTTAGTCGTTTTTTTGGGGCCATTCCTCTTAATATTTTACCAGTTTCTTGCTTCTCTGTGGCTTCTTTAAGCCTCCTTGATACTCTGTTTTTGGTTTTGGTTTGAAGACACTTCGTTGTTTAGAAAGAAAAAAAAAAAAAAAAGTCGCAATTAATGGTGGACATTAATAGAAAATCCACTCCAAATGTACAAAAACTATGATGCAGATATCAGAAGAGGTGAAAATCATGGAGAATGGGAATGATGTTGGTCTCTTTAATACTAACGGCTTTTGGGCCAGACGGTATTTCCTCCTCATAAGAATGGAGAAAGTATGAGTTCATGTGTTTTAAGTCCTCTAAGATGGATGGTTGACTTGCTAGTCCGGAAAAAGGCAAAAAGAAATTTATAAATTAAAAAATGATATGCTAGAGACAAAAAAAAAAAAAAAAACAACTCTTGAGGGTATATGAAGAAAACAAAATAACTAGATAATCTCTAACATTCATTGGGAACAAAACCCTCCAATGAGGCAGTGTGCCATTTTCCATATTGTTAAGGCGTTTTCAATGTATGATCAGGAATTTATAGGTGGGTTGGTTTTAAGTCAGAGTGGCACCATTCTGATTCTGGCAATTTTCCACATGATAACTACTGGCAAGACTAGTTGGAGGCATTGGCCGACTGTAGTTTCTTTAAAATGTTTCACGTGCTCCATGGAGAGAAGAGAGATTGCTTTTACTCCCTCAGGCACAGAAGGGAAAGGACCTAACTGGCTTATTTTCAAGTTAATACTGGCGGTAATTGCAAATGGTGATAACCTTCATAAGTCTAAATTCAATTTGCTTTATCCTTAGGACTATCATTTACGCACAAGGGTAAAAACCACAATTACCTGGACGGCATTATGAACTTTGGTATCGTAGACAGCATGGGAATATCCAGCATGGGAAAGTTGGGCGCAAGGACTGTCAAGAACCCCATCTTGCCAGTGACCAGATCGTGTCTCTCCATTCCTGAAAGTGTACATACCAAGTCCCTGCCTTCTTCCCTCATGCCAAGCTCCCTCATACTGATGCCCATTTCCAAATCGATAAACTCCAAAGCCATGCATTTTGTCTGCAAAATACTCCCCAGCATAAGTGTCCCCATTCCTGCATTATCATACAAAGCACATTAGCAAGAATGCTTCATCATGAAAACTAAAAGTTGCATCAGGCCATGAGTTTTTATTGCACCTCCATCGGTAGTGATCTAATCTCATCCCAATGAAAAGGCCATGGGTGTCTAAATTTATACGGTGCAACAGAGATGATGGAGACTAAACCATTGATTAACTGTCACAAGACGTCAGAGAGATGATGGAGACTAAATCATTGATTAACTGTCGCAAGATGTCAGAGAGCTATTCCTGAAGATAACCCAGTAGTCCATTTGGATGACAAATCAGTCAGTATGCAAAGCAGATTGTCACAGAACCAACAATCAGATTAACTGTTGATTTTCTTATGAAGAAAAAATCAGCACCTTCAACAGAATGTTCTTGAAGGGTCAATCAAGAGCATTCTTCACGTTATATTAATACTGTCCATGCATTAGGCAATCCGATCCTAGTATAATCTACATTTATGTCAAGAACATTCTTCACACTATCTTAATACTGTCCATGCATTAGGCAATGCGATCCTAGTATTATCTTCATGTCAACTTATCAACATTTGACTTTTCGCCTAAATGGACCCTGTAATTCTAATCTCTGTGTACTGAATAAGCGCCATATTTTCAAAAACACTATCCGAACGTCTAGTTTATACCTACTTGATTTTATTGAATTCTTTTAGCTATCAGTCAATGCATTGCTAATATGATGCATGGTTTATCAGCTCGTCCAAGTTTGATTTTTCAAAATAGAAGCCAATTAAAAAAAAGAGATTTATTGTCGTGATTCACATTTAACTAATATTTCACGTTCTTTAAATCACCCAAGAAAGTCGAAGTTTAAGATATCTCAATTTTCAATTTTCCTCGACTGCAATCATTTTAGCTCCATTTACCCCCACCCCTCCAAATATATAACACTTAAAAGAGTTCTCCAGCTTTGCTCACCTACAAATCTATGCACGACGCTGGAAACATATGCCCTTGAGGTAAGCTGGGTTATAAAATTCCAGGAGCCAACAGGAGTTAAGTGCACGTACCATTCATGCATATTGCCAAGTACATAACCCATATGCAATAGCTTATAGCTTATGTAAAAAAGATATCTATAGTGTTTAAGCTTTTCCTGCCAAAAGAACAGTCCAGTAATACCACTCGCTGATAAATAGGGCACTCCTGCTTCATGAATCTCTGCTATTTGAGCATGGGGCATAATAACAACGAATACAAATGGCATGGCTATCGATTATTCTATGAACTACTGGGAAGATAATAGTGGAGAAGTTCAGACCTAACAAAAGAAGTAAACCTGAAGGGTCAAAAAAAGACTGGGATGGGAAACAAAACGGAATATAACCAGACTTTTAGCATATGCAACCATCAAACACGAGACAAAAGCTGGGCTTGACAAAACAGAAAGAATCATGGTATGTCATCCTTCCCTGAAATGGAACTTTCATGCTGGAGCAATAATGGTCACCACTGTTAAGGAAAAGTGTATAAGGAAAGCATAATTGGTCAAGACCAACCATACGAGGATTATGAGGCAGAAGCTGGTATTCACATACTACCAAGTTGTCTGATGCACAATCTTGAGAACATACACAAACTAACAAGAGTGCTAACAGATGAAATAAGGTCTGAACTCCAAAGAGTTCTTTATTTGTTAGTGAATTGTGATAAAGCAAAAGCTTGGTAAGAAACTGGCATCAGGCAAGTCAAATAGGAATAGAGCATGATGGTTAGAAGGACTTCTAGTTATTTTTTGAACAAGAATATTTAGATAGTAGCTAAATTGGGCAAGTAGAAAATAGGTTTGCTGCTCGATTCACTGATTTTTATTATCCGTGAGACGCAAATAATAGTTCACCTGAATTAAAGGGTTAGATGACGAAAGACCTAGATAAAATGATTTAAAATTTTGACATCCAGTGAAAACCAAGGTCATTATTTTGTTTTTCCTACATCGATGTTGACACAATCATTGAAAGAGTTGCTCGTAAATAGATGAAGTGAACACTATATTGAGGGATCTGTCACAGCGAGCATTCCAACCATCAAACAAGTTGCCAGTCTAGTCAATAAGGTTAGAGCAAGTAAGTAGGGAGTGGGACTGTGAGGGTCAGGTGAAAGAAAGGTAAAATTGGAGCAGACCCCGTTGAAGATGTGCTGTGGCAGGAGCGCAGGCAGAATATCCAGCTAACATAATAAAGGTGATCAGGAAATGCTTGAAAAATGCGTGACAATCATTCAGAGATGTATTGTGGACTGCTTGCACTAGACCACTAATAGATTTTGAAAATGAAGTCGTAGTTATAACAGGTGGAAGATTATGCGAAGTATATCTTAGTAATACTCAATCACAACAGGACGGCCTCCGTGAAGCATCCGAAGCAGGCACAAAATAATACGAATACGGGAAAACACGGGAAATGGATTCGTTGAACAGAAGAAAGGAAAAAAAAGGTACTTACAGGGAAGCGAGTTCTGAGGGAGGGGGGAGAGGAGAGAGAAAACAAGGCGTCAGTCGAAGAATAAGACACCGTAGAACAGTGAAATAGAAAAGGTTTGGCGAGACGGGACATTACAAGGAACCAGGGGCGGTAGAGCAGAGGAAAGAGGAAAGAGAGAGAATTATACTTGTAAGTCGTTCCTGATCTTTAAATAGATTTCATTTTGAAAATCAGTGGTCTATCAAGCAGCACATACATTTGAATATTGTCAGATTTTAAGCATTCCTATACTTTTTGTTAGCTGTTATTGCTGCTCTCCCAACATATTCTTTACAGGGTCTGTCCAATTTTATTTTCTTTATGAAGTCCCACTTCATACTTATTGCTTAATATTGATAGGGTAATTGTTTGAGGTTTGACTGGTCGCTGAAGTTTCAATAAGTGTCATTTCATCTATTTAAGCAATCTTTCAATATGTTGTCACATGATAGGGAAAAAAAATGAAGATTGTTTCACTGTGTCAAAATTTTAAATCTTATTTAGGTTGTCAGTAACCCTTATCAGGTGATTTATTGTCTCAGATAAATCGTAATTGAGCAGCAAATATTTTCTACTGCCAATAAGTACTTAAATATTCTTGTTCAAAAAATAACTAGAAGTCCTTCTAACCATCATGCTCTATTCCTATTTGACTTGCCTGATGCCAGTTTCTTACCAAGCTTTTGCTTTATCACAATTCACTAACAAATAAAGAACTCTTTGGAGTTCAGACCTTATTTCATCTGTTAGCACTCTTGTTAGTTTGTGTATGTTCTCAAGATTGTGCATCAGACAACTTGGTAGTATGTGAATACCAGCTTCTGCCTCATAATCCTCGTATGGTTGGTCTTGACCAATTATGCTTTCCTTATACACTTTTCCTTAACAGTGGTGACCATTATTGCTCCAGCATGAAAGTTCCATTTCAGGGAAGGATGACATACCATGATTCTTTCTGTTTTGTCAAGCCCAGCTTTTGTCTCGTGTTTGATGGTTGCATATGCTAAAAGTCTGGTTATATTCCGTTTTGTTTCCCATCCCAGTCTTTTTTTGACCCTTCAGGTTTACTTCTTTTGTTAGGTCTGAACTTCTCCACTATTATCTTCCCAGTAGTTCATAGAATAATCGATAGCCATGCCATTTGTATTCGTTGTTATTATGCCCCATGCTCAAATAGCAGAGATTCATGAAGCAGGAGTGCCCTATTTATCAGCGAGTGGTATTACTGGACTGTTCTTTTGGCAGGAAAAGCTTAAACACTATAGATATCTTTTTTACATAAGCTATAAGCTATTGCATATGGGTTTGTACTTGGCAATATGCTGAATGGTACGTGCACTTAACTCCTGTTGGCTCCTGGAATTTTATAACCAGCTTACCTCAAGGGCATATGTTTCCAGCGTCGTGCATAGATTTGTAGGTGAGCAAAGCTGGAGAACTCTTTTAAGTTATATATTTGGAGGGGTGGGGGTACATCTGGAGCTAAAATGATTGCAGTCGAAAAAAGAAAATTGCAGATATCTTAAACTTCGACTTTCTTGGGTGATTTAAAGAACGTGAAATATTTAGTTAAATGTGAATCACGACAATTAAATCTCTTTTTTTTATTGGCTTCTATTTTGAAAAATCAAAATTGGACGAGCTGATAAACAGGTGCATCATATTAGCAATGCATTGACTGATAGCTAAAGAATTCAATAATCAAGTAGGTATAAACTAGACGTTATGGATAGGGTTTGAAAATATGGCCGCTTATTCAGTACACAGAGATTAGAATTACAGGGTCCATTTAGGCTTCAGGAAAAGTCGAACATGCATAAGTTGACATGAATGAAGATAATACTAGGATCGCATTGCCTAATGCATGGACAGTATTAAGATAGTGTGAAGAATGTTCTTGACATAAATGTAGATTATACTAGGATCGGATTGCCTAATGCATGGACAGTATTAATATAACGTGAAGAATGCTCTTGATTGACCCTTCAAGAACATTCTGTTGAAGGTGCTGATTTTTCCTTCATAAGAAAATCAACAATTAATCTGATTGTTGGTTCTGTGACAATCTGCTTTGCATACTGACTGATTTGTCATCCAAATGGACTACTGGGTTATCTTCAGGAATAGCTCTCTGACATCTTGCGACAGTTAATCAATGATTTAGTCTCCATCATCTCTCTGACGTCTTGTGACAGTTAATCAATGGTTTAGTCTCCATCATCTCTGTTGCACCGTATAAATTTAGACACCCATGGCCTTTTCATTGGGATGAGATTAGATCACTACCGATGGAGGTGCAATAAAAACTCATGGCCTGATGCAACTTTTAGTTTTCATGATGAAGCATTCTTGCTAATGTGCTTTGTATGATAATGCAGGAATGGGGACACTTATGCTGGGGAGTATTTTGCAGACAAAATGCATGGCTTTGGAGTTTATCGATTTGGAAATGGGCATCAGTATGAGGGAGCTTGGCATGAGGGAAGAAGGCAGGGACTTGGTATGTACACTTTCAGGAATGGAGAGACACGATCTGGTCACTGGCAAGATGGGGTTCTTGACAGTCCTTGCGCCCAACTTTCCCATGCTGGATATTCCCATGCTGTCTACGATACCAAAGTTCATAATGCCGTCCAGGTAATTGTGGTTTTTACCCTTGTGCGTAAATGATAGTCCTAAGGATAAAGCAAATTGAATTTAGACTTATGAAGGTTATCACCATTTGCAATTACTGCCAGTATTAACTTGAAAATAAGCCAGTTAGGTCCTTTCCCTTCTGTGCCTGAGGGAGTAAAAGCAATCTCTCTTCTCTCCATGGAGCACGTGAAACATTTTAAAGAAACTACAGTCGGCCAATGCCTCCAACTAGTCTTGCCAGTAGTTATCATGTGGAAAATTGCCAGAATCAGAATGGTGCCACTCTGACTTAAAACCAACCCACCTATAAATTCCTGATCATACATTGAAAACGCCTTAACAATATGGAAAATGGCACACTGCCTCATTGGAGGGTTTTGTTCCCAATGAATGTTAGAGATTATCTAGTTATTTTGTTTTCTTCATATACCCTCAAGAGTTGGTTTTTTTTTTTTTTTTTCTCTAGGCATATCATTTTTTAATTTATAAATTTCTTTTTGCCTTTTTCCGGACTAGCAAGTCAACCATCCATCTTAGAGGACTTAAAACACATGAACTCATACTTTCTCCATTCTTATGAGGAGGAAATACCGTCTGGCCCAAAAGCCGTTAGTATTAAAGAGACCAACATCATTCCCATTCTCCATGATTTTCACCTCTTCTGATATCTGCATCATAGTTTTTGTACATTTGGAGTGGATTTTCTATTAATGTCCACCATTAATTGCGACTTTTTTTTTTTTTTCTTTCTAAGCAACGAAGTGTCATTCAAACCAAAACCAAAAACAGAGTATCAAGGAGGCTTAAAGAAGCCACAGAGTCTTAAGCAAGAAACTGGTAAAATATTAAGAGGAATGGCCCCAAAAAAACGACTAACAGAAGTTTTAACTGTTATCCATTTTGCCATCAAAGATGCTGCAAGTGGGTGGACGAGACAGTGTTCCCTGGCAAGAGACTTCTTCAGTGAAAGGGCAATTTTGATGTTTTATTCAGTAGGGTAAATTCTGGAGGACAAGATCTTGGGGGGAATGGCACCTCCCTAATTAGGATAGAAGCACATGGTACATGTTGGTCTACGATCAGAATCTTACGAATGCCCATGTTCCTTTTAGATATAAATGATATGTCAACGATAAGCTAATGGATGAAGTCAGCTTTGCTTGCTTAGGATAAGAAGCCCTGGCCTCTACACAGTAGCTGTCTGCCTAGAAAAGAATACAGTTGTGGTTTTCATCTGTGGTGCTTGTTCTTTTCGATGGACATGGAACCTACAATATTAGCAAACACGAATAAACTAGATCAACTACATTGTCATTTGTTTGCTTCGTGACGAGCTTCATGTAGCTGACCACCTGTTGGCTGCGGAGACCAGCTCAAGGCCAACAGTGCTAATAGAACTTAACAGGCATGTTTTGCCATGGCATATTTGTCAGGATCTGTCTAAATATGTTCAACCGTAGTTATTAAAACAATTTAGTAGTACTAATGGAGGTGTATTATGAGCAGGAAGCAAAGAGAGCTGCTGAGAAAACATTCAATGTGGGACAGGTTGACGAAAGGGTGAAGAAAGCCATAGCAGCAGCTAATAAAGCAGCAAATGCAGCAAGAGTTGCGGCAGTAAAGGCTGTCCAGAACAGAATGCATCTTAACAACAAGTTTGATGAGGTACCAATTCCATCTGTCTGATCCCCTCAGACCTTACCTCATCAACATCAAATTTCCACTATAATATGCCTAGCAGCATATTAGCTCTTACAGCAGAGTTATCTTTGAATGCGGCAAGGATACACTCTTTGCATAGGCCAGGTACCTGCTTGGAACCACTTTCAGTCATTTAGTAAATGGCTGATTGAGGAGCAAATGGGTTCCTCCATTTTTCTGTCTCGATTACTATGTACATAGGGGATATGAAGATCAGTTATGAAGTGAAGAAGGGCACTAAGGTGCCTGAGTTTAGCATAGGCGTACAACTTCGGAATTGCCTTGTAAAAATATGTTGTGGCGTTGTGGCATAAGCTGGTGTTGGGAAAAAAAAAAAACACCCAGCCTACTATGGGTACACCATTTTTTTTTTTTTTAGACGGGCCTTCAATTTTTCCCTCTCCTTTGATGGTTTCCCCGATGTTTTAATATAAACATCAGCCAAACGCAAAATGCGAACTTAATAAGCGGATGTTTCACGTTTGATATCGCTGTCAAGTACGAATACGTTAAAATGGTGCAGCACAGCAAAACGGGCTGCCATGCCTGCAACGAAGCACGAATTAATGTCCTGGCAACACCATTTAATCGTTCTAACATTGCCAAGAACAAGCTCCACAACAGAACAAAGGGGAAAATCTCAAATTAACTACAAACAACTTCCACAGTAGAAATAATAAGCGGGGTAAAGAGTGCGAGCTACAAATGTCCATAAAGTAGACTTTTTATGAGGTAAGGTGCAAGTATCGAAGACAAGCTAGAACAGGCTGATTGCAGCTCAACTCTCCGTTTGCTCCCTCAGCCTCCGAATAGTGCTCCTTACAGTCACAGCACTAGCAGTGCTGTGGAAAAAACAAAAACCGAAAATGAAACCAGCAATTGGTTAGAAGTCTAAAAGGGCAAAAAATGAAGAGGAAAATAATAAACCATTTCAACTTAAGAATATTACTTCATCGTGTAAGCACCGCCTGCTTTGACCTTTCCACAGTCTTTGCAGCCCCAAATTCCAACAGCTTTCCTCTTCACCGCATACTGTGACAGGGAAGTAACGTTTAGGAAGTATTAGACTATTTTGTATAAATGAAGGTCAAAACAAATCCAGATTAGTTATTTCTCTTTTTTTTTTTTTTTTCTTTCACTCTAGTGCCAACATCAAAAACACTCCCGTGTTTCTAATACAGAAAATTGATAATCAGACTGAAGCCCTATTTCATGTTCAGTTAAAGTATAGGGGGGAAAAGACCAAAAGGCTTTTGCATTTCGATTTAGAATGCATCGTCGAAAATTAATTTGGATATCGGAAGCAAGGCTTTTTCTTAAAATGAGGAATTCATTTAAATATGAAAGGGAAGGGCATACAACGAAAAGAACGGTCACTTATTTTTATTTTTAACTAAAACTATTTTCTTTTGATCTATGCTCCTATCTTACCTGGATACAAATGGATTTACATTTGTGTCTTATTTGAACACAATTAAATTTGTGAAAATGATATAATTCAGATGAGAATTAATCATTATAAGAGAAAAGAATCGTATTGTATCAAATATTATTATACGCTTAATAAAAAGAACAAGAAGTTGTTTAAAATTTTAAAAAGATAAAAGATAAGCTTTTATTCTGATATAAAATCAGTATTCTCATTTGGAACACATGCCATTTGAACGAAGTGGAAGGGGGGAAAAAAAAGACTTAGACACTTTACCTTGCCACAGAACTCGCAGAAATATTTGCTATGCTGACTAACCTCCATCTTCTTAATCTGCTTTCGTAGACTAGCCCCATAACGAGTACCTACAAAAGAGGAGACGTGCAATTTTTAATACTCTTTCACAGAAAAGCTACACTACATTTGGAATAGTTTGTAGCTTTGCCCATTCTCAGTGATAACAAAAACAAGGGAATATTTCAAATCGTAGTATTAGTCACATTTAGTGCAAGTAACGCCGCCTAAGTGCAGATTATTGGCAGGCATTTTACTATCTAGAAACTTGTCTTATACACAGAAATATGTAAGAGGAACACAGATAAAGAGAAAAACCAATGTGGAGAGCAGGAACATGTCCCACTATGAATGACTAATAGGTTGACTGAAAGTATTTAACCTGACCGCAACCAAAAAGCACTATATACCACATTCAGAAGTTCAACAGTTGAGACTGCAAAACTATGCTGCGTTTTGTTTCAACATTTATGAAGAAACCAACTATTCGATGTTACAACAGTAGTATCCATATACTCCCAATGCCAAACAAGTTCGTAGCCGATAACTCTAAAGCTGAATAATATCGTAAAATAAAAGGTTCTTTTCTAGCTGGAATGATTGCATTAAAACTTTAAACAGAAGTAAAAGTATACTCCTGAAAATTTTCACTTGTTCATTGTTTGTTAAATTCTTAGTTCAGCCTTACTACCATATGGAGGCACTTTCGAATTGATATCCGTGAATAAAAATTGCAACTCTCAAACAATTTTTTTTTTGGGGTGGGGTTGGGGGTTGGGGGGGAGGTGTTTGAAAATCAATATCGGTGGATGTCTGATTGAAGCACAACTTCTTTGTGCATCAATACAAAAATTGAACAGCACGTACCATATTTCCCAACAATGCCCGCCTTCTTTGTTCTCTTGGTCTGCATCAAAACAGAGGCATCAGCATAAAGAATCAGTCCAAACATAGGGGGATAGAGACTAGGGGTTTTAGCTCAATCAAGAGTTAGACAGATTACCGATTAGTTAAATCAGGCATTGGGAAGGGATGTAGCATTTTCTGATTAGCGACGTTTAAGAGAGAGAACCAACTAGATGCGGGATAAAAGGAGGGCATTAGCTGCCCAAATCCGTTGGCCAGACAAATCGAGATAGCTCATAATGGGGTTTGTACAGAAAATCAGACCAGGTATCTACTATTAAAAATGGACGAAACCAATCCTGTATCATGAATCTTAGACACATTTAATTGTACAACACCTCTACGCTTACTTCCTTCCAGACTATTTTTGGCACAACAACAGATAACAAGAAAACAAACATAAGGAAAAGAATAACCAACAGGAGTATAACATGAATCTCTCAGTCCCTAACACCAGAGCCAGCTATGGGGAAAGCATATTCTTTTCACGGAAAACTTCGACGGGGCCATTTTCCGAGCAACACCCACTCTAAGCTTGAAAATATATACCAGTCAAGATAATTAAATTTCATACCGCATAAACATGTCAGCCGGCGATTCAATTTTTTGTCAAAATAAACAGACGATCAATGAACATATATTCTACATATTACTACAGCTAACACAGAAGCAACACTAGGGCGGGCAGGGAGAGAGAGATTACCATCCTGGTTGGAATTGAAGGTACTCACTGCCTGCGGGAGAAGAGGAGCGGCAGAGTGAGGAATTGCAGAAGCCCTAAAGTCTAGGTATTAGGGTTTTTGTGATTAGACTTTATATATAATCGTGGTTACCTTTTTATTAATGTATTTATAAATTGTTAATAAATGCAAGGGCACATTTCCGTTGTAGTCTAGTTGGTTAGGATACTCGGCTCTCACCCGAGAGACCCGGGTTCGAGTCCCGGCAACGGAAAAGTATAATAGTTTTTTTTAAAAAAACTTATAAGTTTTTATTTTTTTTAAAGGTTCGGTATCCCAAGCGAAAGCCAAGTCAGCCCCACCTGTCTCTCTCTCCGTGAAACCTCTCCAGAGTGTGCAGGTATTTCTGGGACGGACGTGCGGCAGTTAAAACCGAAGTACTATTATCAGAGATAAAGGAGAAAAAGAAAATTAGCGACTTTCGGTGATGTTTCTTTTGATTGCCAGAGGGATTAGATAAATACAGAGAGTTCGGTTTGCTTTGGTTTGGTACATGGTTTTCGGCCTCTGAGGTGGGAGTGAATGGTGGTGGAGTGTGTTAGGGTTGTTGGGTGAGGTTTTGGTGGATTAGTTAATGAAAGAAAAAATGCGCATGTCTTTCAAGGATTCCTCGAAGGCGCACTCGAAGCTGATATTCAGTTTGCTAATACCCTGTACATTTGTCTTCCCTCTCAATTTCGCTTTTTCGCCTTTCTCTGTCATTGGTGGGCTTTAGTTTACGTGATCATTCTTTGAGATTGGGATTAAGATTACTGCAATTGTCTGCTTTTTTTTGCCTTGTTGTTTAGCTGCGATCAATCCTTGTTCCTTCTCTTTATGCATTCAATTCCTCTGTTTTTTGGGTTTCTCTGTTTTCCTGGTTTTAGCTGCTTAATTCCCGTAAAAGGTTTACTAAAAGTTTATTTCCCCATGAAAGAATCGTGTTTGGAACTGAACTTATAACGTTGGTGTGTGCAGTATACCCAATTGGAAGAAAGTTGTGGTTGATTCCAATTAGTGTTGCTAGTTCTGCATCGAATGGGCCTTAAGGAGTTATGTTATGCTGCAGTAATGAAGCTCTGGAACTTCTGTTTGTACTAAGCTTATTTCTTTCTTGAATCCTGAAGATGAATATTGTCGTTGCTTTTACAGTGATTTGTGTTGAAATTTTGTGGTGTGCTTTATTGGGGTGTTGGTTTTTTGACGACGACGCAAAAACTGGAGTGACACCAGAAATTATTAAACTGGCGTGCAGAAAAGATAATTATTGAAGGGGAATCCATAGAAGTCACAAAAGCTAATTCAAAAACCGCTGGAAAACTGCGAATGCAGCAACCATTCGAAATATGGTTGGGACATAAGAACTCATCTCTCACATTTCTCCTGCTGGGAGGTGAGGAAAATCCCTCGTAGTGCAAATGTGGATGTGCACGAATTAGCTAAGCGAGCAGTTGATTTTGGCACCCATGCCGTAATACCAGCTCGCAGGTTTGAAGTCCATGTACCCAGAATCGAGCAGGACAAAGGATCCTCCTCTGTAATAAACATTTGTACTCTGATGTTTGACATGAATGGAATGGAATCGAAAAAGTCCGTGAGAACAAAAACAAAACCATAAAGCAAAACATTGAGGAGCTTTTTTTCCCTTTATTTTTCTGGTTTATCTTTTCCGATTTGCAGGGCAAGACTCAGAGGATGAAGAGCCCCAATAGAACTTATGCAACTCCATCTCAATCAACAAGCCCAAAACAAGCTCCCTTGGTTTGAGTTACATGAAGCAAAACATAATAGCATGATCTCCGCTCTAGTATAGTACTCCTGTTGCTCACAGAAACGAAACCCAAAGGAGCAATAATACTCCTGTTGCTCTACTGTTGCACCAAGCAAAATGCTGTTAAAGGCTGAAGCCAGCAGGTAAAAATGTCCGTATGAAGTTTTGCAGGTCAATTGGTTGAAGTCGATTATCTTGTAGTCTTAAAAAGAAAAGACAGAAAAAAAGGGACAACAAATTGACCCTTATTTCGTAATGGCAAATCTGTGTGGCTGTTGGGGGTGACTCAATATTCTTCTTCTATGACATACTACCTCCTCAACACTCTCCAGAATGACAACCCAAGAGTTAAATGAGTTCTGTATGTAGTGTAAACAGAAACCATTAATCCCCATCCAGTTCAATACAAGACTACATATTGGTCACCACAGGCTTTGTAGAGTTATTTACTGATATGCTCCATTAGCTCCTCATAGTCTGGAGATTTAATTAATGGTTCTGACTGATCATCAGACATTGTAACAAAAACTGCTAAGTAAACCAGATCTCAAGGAATTTCTGAGCTGATGATGAAAAGGCTACATACCTGGCACAGGAGCACAAGTGGAACATGCTATGCATCAAGCCTTAGAACTAGCTCTAATGACAATCCCGTTGAATATATTCAAGAAGAAGGATCTGAGAACCCGCACCTGCAAAATAGGTATCAAACATGCCATTTGTATTTTTCCAGTAGTTAGTTACAAAATCTTTACAAAGACTTTCGGAAGCATTTTGATGCCACCAGTGTTCTCTCTATATCTCTCTTTCTTTTTGTTGCCAACAAAATTTGCAAACAAAACAAAAAAGTGAGTTCAGCCTCAAGGATCTGATGGTGATGATATAGTTCTCCAAGAAGGTACAAGTCTCATTCAGCCTAGAACTTTTCTTGGCATACAGATCTTTTCAAACATATATTTGAGCTCTTCATGTTTAACCATTTCTTCCAAAATTTTATCCTGAAGGCCTGAAGGTGATATTTTCTGCTGCTCACTGCTCCTATTTGATGAAGAGAATACCAACTCAGACAATAAGTCTTTCTCAACTTGTCGTTGATACTTCTCCTCTTCCTTCGTCCCGGATACAATAAGATGGTAGATATATACAACTTTTTCCTGCCCAAGCCTATGCGCACGACATATAGCCTGTCTTTCCACTGATGGGTTCCATACCACATCCAGTAAAACAACTCTTGAAGCCCCAGTCAGATGAATACCTTCAGAGCAAGCCTTCGTGGATGCGAGTAAAACTCTTGCTTCACTAGTTGGATCATTGAAGACATTAATGGCAGATTGGCGCTGCTTCATGTCGTCCTTTCCATCCATATACAACACCTCGTTCCCTTCAGTCAAATTTAAATGACATTTAAGCTGGTCCCTCACTAAGTCTAATGAAAGAAGATATTGACTGAAGACCAAAACTTTTTCATTCATAGCCTCACTAAGGCGGATGAGTTCCATCAGAAATTGCAGTTTGACTCCAGCCTCAGGATTCAATCTTTTTAGCTTCTCCCTGTCAGAAGGAAACTCTGCTTTGGAATGCTTAAGCGAGAGTGAAGGATGTACAGAGATCAAGGACTCCCAATACTCAAAATTGAAATCGTGCCTGCTCATATAACGACTGAGTTCATGGAAGAGGCTCTTCTGTAGTTCAGATGGCTGTAATATAACCACAGAATCCCTCAAACCAGGAATCTTTTCTTGTAGAATGGAACCTTCATACACATGCACAAATGGCTCAAACATCTCTCTAACCTTCTTCACTTTCTCACATCTCAGTCGTTCATCAGAGGATTTGGTAATGGAACTTGTAAGTGATTCCCATTTATGTCTTTTGTTTGAAAATTCCGGCCTCGCCAAGACAAGTACATTATAGAGCTCATCAAAATTATTTTGAAAAGGAGTTCCTGAAAGGATAATCCGCTTTTCAGTTTTGATATTTGACAAAGCCCGCAGGATACGGGTGCCAGTATTGCGAGCTTTGTGCCCTTCATCAAGGACAACAAGACCAGGACGCTCAAGCAGGATTTTCCGTATCTGAGCAGCATGTTGCCTGTCTTCACCTTCCCCCGTAAGTTTCACAAACATCTGGTAGCTTATGCCCAGAATGCTTCTTTCTCTAATCCAGGAATACAACTTCAAGATACGGATAGCATTTTTGTCCAGGCGTCCAACTTGCGTGATAATGGAGTCATCTAAGCAACTTTCCTTGCCAGACAATACTTGGTTTTTCAGATTGTGGAAAGGGGTGTCATATTTCCATTTCCGAAACTCCTCTTCCCAAGTAAGGAGCATGCTACAAGGAGCAACAATGATTGGCCTGCATGTTGGATTTAATCTTAGATATGTCTGAAGGAAAATAATGGTTAAACGGGTTTTCCCAGTCCCAGGAGCATGTGAAATAATGCACCCACTCCCACCAGAAAAACTTGTTTGATGCTTCAACCGATTGAGAAAAATTCCTCCAGCTATGTTCTTCCAAAGAAATTCAAATCCATCCCGTTGATGTGGAATGAGGCTACTTTTTATCTCAGGAATGATGTCCCACACTGTGGCTCCAGCATGTAATCGAGGATCACATACAAAATGCGAACCACATATGGAATCTTGAGACAGCTCATCAATGATGGAGTGCTTCATTTCACCACCTAAGTCCCTCCTTCCTGATTTTCCACAAGGATTTTTACTCTGCAATATGCAACCACGTTCAAAGAAAGGGAAAAAGAGATATTGAACACAAAAGTCCTCTGTTATCTAGATGAGACTATATGAGGGGGAAAAAGAGGTAGAAGGTATAAGATGTCTAAAAATTTACCACTATAGTCGCAAGTCAGTAAAGTTAAACTAGCAACTAAACCGAGCAAAGCTTAAAAGAATTAGTTTTGACACTGGTCATTGCCTTCATCTAGCATCATACTTCTCATTGGATTCATGCAATTAACATGAGGCACGTTATGTTTCTGTGTGCATGCATGCGTATGTGTCCTGCTAGGCAATATCGATGAATGTCTTTCATCCAATATAATGCACTCGCATTTTAAAAGGAAACCATCATCAAGTTAACAGCCCATAACGTTCTGTCTTCCCAAATCAATGCAAGTATCGCAAGAGCAAGCCCATGTCCAAGAGTCAAAAAGAAGTTTGAATTTGGTACTTCCACTATCACTGATCGTTTAACCCTCAAATATATTAGTGCAATGCTATTTCATGGAAGAGAGACAAAGTAGAGAGACTAGCATAAACAATCTTGAACATGAATAAGACAAAATTGAATGGCTTACAAAATCTGGTAGAATATGCTTGATCTCCCTTTCAACAAATGAGCAAAATGCACATATAAGTCCAACTTCTTCATCAAGAATCAATTGATGCTTCCCCAGGTGACAACGGATACCACCATTGACATCATCCTCTGGAGGAAGGGCAACTTCATCTTCAACCTGTTGATGAACATCTAACTTTTAACTTTCACAGGAAACAATTCTCTATATATAGCCATATAAGATGGAAAATGAGCAAAGGTAGGTCAAAAGGAAACAAAAGGAGTAGTCACGTAGAGAAGAAAATTGGAAAGCATATAAAAATGGTAATGTGTGTACAATTCTGCCAGGGGAGGGGCTCTGAAACTACATTTATCAAGAAATGCTTCTGGCTTAATTCCAATGTACAGAACCCAAATACTTTTTGTGAAAACTTTAATCCTACATATGGCCTTATCCATGGTGCTATGTTCATTTACAAATCATGTCAACAATACAACATCAAAATTTTCAGAAATTTCTCAACATATTTTTAATAAATCCCTCTCTACCCTTAAACTATCACACACAAAGGCCAAGTGGCTGTTGTGTTAACTACACCTTAAAGAAATTGAAGAATCGGGAGGACATCCTATTAGTTCCCTAAAAGGCTATGTAATTTTTATGGTGTGAAATTTCTATAGTTATCTCTATATCGGTGTGTGTGCACGCTCAAATCATCAACAATAGAAGACTGCCATAACTGCCTCATTACGTGGGTATGGACCTGTATGAGTGCAAGTGAGTGTATTTGTATGTCTCTACACGTGTGAACTTCTAAATGTATACCAAAGTCAACAATGGCTAAATTTCATAAACTAAACATGATCAGTCGCCAGTACCAAATTGATCAACCAGACATGTTTGGCAAGATCCTTTGTCTGCCTATTATGGAGCATATGTTTGACTGTATGTATTCAATATGTAATTGACATAGTATGTTGTTGAAGATGGTATACTTTCTAACAAGCCAATATTATCATCCTCCTCTTCTGAAACAGCATGAACAAATGTAGAGCATTTATAAATGACAACCCCATGAATACCTCTAGAACATCCCATGTACAATCTTGAGAATATGAGGATGTCATAGGTTACAGCCCATAAACATGTTCATATTCATGAAGACCACATTAATAGAGGGTTGTTAAAAAAACATATGGAGTTCATAGCTAGAAAGGGATGGATAGAGGTTACAGATGTGAGTCAACTATGCACCATTGGCTACAAAGTTCAGGTCTCCAATATAAAAACAAGAGGATATTAACGGACACTAGGCAAAAATACATGCATCTGCGCTCCGTAGATTTTAATGGGTGCAGTCCATCAATTGAGGAATTAAATGCAATCCCTTTTTGCAGTTGATAACTATCACATGGAAAGGATTTGAATGCTAAATACAAAGTGCTGCGAACTAATTGTGCAATTTAAAGCAATTAGTTTCAGTTTTAATCAGACATGACAACAAATAGGAAACTAGGCTCTCTATGGCGTGGCGAGAAAGTCATGAATAGTTCTACAAGCCAAAAAAATAGCTTTCCACCACCTGTTGAAGGCTGTTTCCATGTACCATTTACAAGCATGGATGTATTCAAAATTATTGTCCAGCAGCAGAACATGTGTTGTTATCAAAATATGATATGTGGCCAAAATTAAAACAAAATGCTCAAATTCCTAACTCCAAACAGAGGTCTTTTAGATATGATACGCAGTTAATAATCTATCATACAATAACTCCCCATGTATAGTGTTACACAAAACAGACAGAAACAAATGCTACTGTGGCGCTCATGAACAGGTTTGCAGCAATTTAGAGAAATCCAACGAGTTGAACTGAATATATACTACCTCTTTACACTACCAGCATACCTTAGCAGAATCGAATGAACCAATCTCACCAACTCTGAAAGCAAGATCGAGCTGAGCCCAAAGTTCATCCATTTCTATCTCGTCTTTTGATTTCTTTGGTGGCTCCGACTCCTCAACTCCAAAATTGAACTTCAAGGGTAGATCCATCTTGGCAACAGGTAGATTGCTTCCTTCTTTGCAACCACCGTCTCTAAAAGAAGTCCACTCTTCAAGAGGAACTTCTGCCTTCTCCAAAATGGAATCAACAAGAATCTTCGTGATATCACACCCTTTTGCCCAACGGGTGCACTTTCCCTTGGGGGGCATCCGCAACTTGCCTTCATCCTTCATATGTGCCTTATGCACCCATTCCTCAATTTTTCCTTGGTTACTCTCAAATTTTCCTCCACTAGACATATTTTTCTTCTCAACATGATTAGTCTCATCACCAAAGTCATCAACACATAATGGGTGGCTGAATGTTCCCAGATTCCTTTTCCTCTCTCCCAATTTTGAAGTAGAATGAGAACGGGTTCTTTGTGCAACGGAATTATATCCTTGATTACCATTAACAGAACCATCTTTGCCATCATCTGAATCAACCAACATATCCAAACCATATTTTCGCCTCTTGAACCCGTGCCAACTCTTTTAGGCCTTTTGCTTTTACGACTTCCTTTCTCCACACCCTCGCTTTCCTCGTCATCTTCCTCTTTCTCGCTGTCACTCAATTGCTCAAAATCAATATAGCTTTCCAAGTTTTCTGCTTCATAATCCTCATCCTCGTTGTCCTCTTCACTGGAGGATAATTCCAAAGATGTCTCTAGCGAATCTAAATTGCCTGAACCGGCATCAACACCACCATCCTCATTTCTTCTCAATCTATCTGAGACAACATTTTCATCACCATCCCCATTGTCAATCCTTTTCAAACCATCTGAATCATTGGAGGCACCATAATCACAATCATCCTCATTCTCATTCTTTTTCAAAAATCCTGACCGTGACTGACTCCTGCAATCCACGCTACTACTACTATCATCAAAATTTGAGCAATTGCTCTCAACATTTCTTTTCAATGATGAGATCAATTCGTCAATATCATCCACATCTTCCCCGCTCAAACCATTCTCATCATCAACATCAATACAAAAGATGCCCTCATCACCTTCTGGCCTCTCGGACTCATTCATTTTCATACAACTGGAGTCCACACCATCGCTATCCTTCCTCACCTTCTTCTTCTTTATCTCCTCATTGTACTTCTTGAAAAAAAGGTCTGTCTTTCTCCTCGTTCTCGTATATATTGGCAATTTACTGTTCATCATTGTTCCTCGACAAATAAAAATACGACCTTTTTCAATGAAATACCCAAAAAAACAAAAAAAAAAGAGATGATCAGCACGAAGATATCCCTAAAAATCTAATACATATACAAGACGGACGTAGATACAGAAAATGTAAAAAGTATACAACATATAGTGAATATAGTGAGAGACTAACCTCTAACGCCAACGTCCGAGTTTCAGAGAGAGAGAGAGAGAGAGAGAGTAGGCGCCGAGACACAGAGACAGGAGCGAAAAGGAGAGTCAGAGACAAAGGAGAAGGCAAAAGAGTGCGAAGCGTGCATGCAAACAATGGCGAAAAGGAGCCAGACCTTTCGTCTCGTGCCTTGCGACCCAAGGACTTGAAACTGACAACTGGAGTACTCTGACGGAACTTTTGCTTTTTCCACCACATTGCCGAAACTACCCTTTTAACCTTTTTTCTAGTTATATTTTATTTTATAAGTCTCTGCAAATAGCCCTTTTTTACAGGGGGAAACAAGGAGGAAAACTCGCGCGTGAGAGAGGAGGACAGACTTTGGTGCTTGAGAGAAGCCCTGCAGTGGGATTGGGATCGTCTGGATATTTTTGATTGGGGTGAGAATGTCGTCGGCGTGGAGGATTCTTTGTTTTTTTTTTCCCTTTTCTTTTCAACTTTTTTTTTTCTCTCATTTTTCTGTGGCACAAAGAGTGGGTACAGTAACGGCAGTCGTTTACTGGTTTAGAGTGGTGACTTGATTGACTAAAGACTGGAATCAACGCCAAGGACAGTGAGACACTGAATATGGGAATCTCACTATTAAGGAGTTCCATTGGGTGAACCCAGTGTCGTACATTAAAAGAAACAAATCAACTGCTTCTTGATTGGTTGGTCAAAAATGTTGTTCCGGGAGAATGGATTTTTTAATTTTAAACAAAGCAAATGATATTGGAAAAAAAAACACATTAATATATCTCATTGTAAATTTTTTATGGCCATATAAAGGAAAAGAAATACACTAAACAGAAGACCATATATATATATATATATCACGTGATCGAATTTGGTTTATAACATACCCACTTCCTCCAAAACGATTCAATTGAGCATACAAATCATGTGTGGAATATGTTGCATTAAATTTAAATATATGTTATAGAGATCATATATCTTTTATTTTATTTTATTTTTTATTAATTGTTTGTACAGACTCTAATCATTAACTGTGACTTATTTTAAATTATTAAAATTCATAAATATCTTTTGAAACATTCAAAAACTTGGTATCCCACGACAAAAAGACAGGTAGTATGTTATAAACAGGGCAACAAAAGTTGTGGCCAGAAAAAGACAAAGTCCTTGATTAATGCCAATATGATCCACCACTAGAGTGGAAGAATAAAGGAGTTGTTGACTCAACAATACACTTGACTTTTTGCACATCAAATCTTTGGGTGGAAAAAGCTCTAATAAAAACATTTTGTTGTACAAGCGACAAGTTGAAAAATGGTAGAATCTTAGTGATGGTGACCCGTATGACCTTTAACTTCGAAAAAAAAAAAAGAAAGCTCTTTAATTGGTCAAAATCTTTTAATTCAATTTTTAATCAGACCCAAATCTCGGCTTAGGCCTTTTTTACTAGGGCGGTGACTGGTGAGTTTTCTAGATTGGCTAATTTGAGGGCTCAGTAGAATGGCATTTCTGTAATTAAAACCCAATGGCAGTGGCAGATGGGGAAAACCCCAGTTAGCAGCCAATAAGCAATGGGACAAAGGACTCACCCACAAGTATGGCATGCTATGCCTCTGCAGATCACAGGACGAGAGGACCTGAGCACTGAGCCAGCAGTAAGATGCTCTGTAGTCAAGGCCAGACTCAGAGCAGAGCGTTACAAAAATGGGTGTAATTAAAGGTAAAAGCTGCCTGATAAGGTAATTTTAGCCGTTATAGGTAGGGGGCGGATGGTTTCAGGCTACCGCTTACAGCTTGCGCCTTCATTGGAAAGGAAAGCTGAAAGTGGAGAAGTCTGAACAAGGGAATTTGTTTTGGCAGCTTAGCTCCTTTCGGCTTTCCCTTCCATTTAAAGGCCGTTTTTTAAGGACCAAATTTATTCCACTAATTTATAGTCATTAATGCTTAGGTGTGGCCGTGGGGTTTTTGAAATATATATATATATATTATTGTTTGCTTTTACAGTGGCTAGCGGAGCGTTTGTTAGGGAGACCTCGTACAACGTGCAGAGTATTATAAGTTTACAGTGTTTGCAAGTCAATAATTTTTTGAAAATTTTGAGAATATCGTAAAGAGTGATGTAAATTAGAATTTTATTGAATTTTGAGAAAAAAAACTTATTAAATGGAAAAGTGAACAGATTATTTAAATTAATTTTTTGTATTTTTTGTAATTAAAATAGATAATTTTGATGGAGAGATAAATATTTTTAATTTTTTTTTATTATTTTCTTAATAAAAAATTTGAGTTTAGTGACTGTGTACTCAAAAGTTTAGCATCATTTGTAAAAGTATTCTGGAAAAATATCTAAAATCACAAAAAAAAAAATCATACAAAAATACCAATATTTTTTTTTTTTAAAAAAAATAACAAATATTCTCTCTTCATACCTTTTACTTTTAAACTTCAACAAATTTTCACACAAACTACAATACCTTTTCAAACAAAATTTATAATAAATTTCTCTCAACTCTCTCTCAACAACAACGAACGATTGATTCCACTACATAGGTGATCCGAGGAAGGGGGGGGGAGGAAAAAGAGAGAGATGTGTGAGAGAATATTTTATTATTATTTTTAAAAAAAGGTCATTGGAGTTCGTGTGAAAATTTGTTGAAGTTTAAAAGTAAAAGGTATGAAGAGAGAATATTTGTTATTTTTTTTAAAAAAAAAATATTGGTATTTTTGTATGATTTTTTTTTTTGTGATTTTAGATATTTTTCCAGAATACTTTTACAAATGATGCTAAACTTTTGAGTACACAGTCCCTAAACTCAAATTTTTTATTAAGAAAATAATAAAAAAAAATTAAAATTATTTATCTCTCCATCAAAATTATCTATTTTAATTACAAAAAAATATAAAAAATTAATTTAAATAATCTGTTCACTTTTCCATTTAATAAGTTTTTTTTCTCAAAATTCAATAAAATTCTAATTTACATCACTCTTTACGATATTCTCAAAATTTTCAAAAAATTATTGACTTGCAAACACTGTAAACTTATAATACTCTGCACGTTGTACGAGGTCTCCCTAACAAACGCTCCGCTAGCCACTGTAAAAGCAAACAATAATATATATATATATATAAAAACCCACGGGCCACACTAAGCATTAATGACTATAAATTAGTGGAATAAATTTGGTCCTTAAAAAACGGCCTTTAAATGGAAGGGAAAGCCGAAAGGAGCTAAGCTGCCAAAACAAATTCCCTTGTTCAGACTTCTCCACTTTCAGCTTTCCTTTCCAATGAAGGCGCAAGCTGTAAGCGGTAGCCTGAAACCATCCGCCCCCTACCTATAATGGCTAAAATTACCTTATCAGGCAGCTTTTACCTTTAATTACACCCATTTTTGTAACGCTCTGCTCTGAGTCTGGCCTTGACTACAGAGCATCTTACTGCTGGCTCAGTGCTCAGGTCCTCTCGTCCTGTGATCTGCAGAGGCATAGCATGCCATACTTGTGGGTGAGTCCTTTGTCCCATTGCTTATTGGCTGCTAACTGGGGTTTTCCCCATCTGCCACTGCCATTGGGTTTTAATTACAGAAATGCCATTCTACTGAGCCCTCAAATTAGCCAATCTAGAAAACTCACCAGTCACCGCCCTAGTAAAAAAGGCCTAAGCCGAGATTTGGGTCTGATTAAAAATTGAATTAAAAGATTTTGACCAATTAAAGAGCTTTCTTTTTTTTTTTTCGAAGTTAAAGGTCATACGGGTCACCATCACTAAGATTCTACCATTTTTCAACTTGTCGCTTGTACAACAAAATGTTTTTATTAGAGCTTTTTCCACCCAAAGATTTGATGTGCAAAAAGTCACGTGCATGGTTGAGTCAACAACTCCTTTATTCTTCCACTCTAGTGGTGGATCATATTGGCATTAATCAAGGACTTTGTCTTTTTCTGGCCACAACTTTTGTTGCCCTGTTTATAACATACTACCTGTCTTTTTGTCGTGGGATACCAAGTTTTTGAATGTTTCAAAAGATATTTATGAATTTTAATAATTTAAAATAAGTCAGAGTTAATGATTAGAGTCTGTACAAACAATTAATAAAATAAAAATAAAATAAAAGATGCTCCTATAAATTATTTAAAATTTAATGCAACATATTCCACACATGATTTGTATGCTCAATTGAATCGTTTTGGAGGAAGTGGGTATGTTATAAACCAAATTCGATCACGTGATTATATATATATATATGGTCTTCTGTTTAGTGTATTTCTTTTCCTTTATATGGCCATAAAAAATTTACAATGAGATATATTAATGTGTTTTTTTTCCAATATCATTTGCTTTGTTTAAAATAAAAAAATCCATTCTCCCGGAACAACATTTTTGACCAACCAATCAAGAAGCAGTTGATTTGTTTCTTTTAATGTACGACACTGGGTTCACCCAATGGAACTCCTTAATAGTGAGATTCCCATATTCAGTGTCTCACTGTCCTTGGCGTTGATTCCAGTCTTTAGTCAATCAAGTCACCACTCTAAACCAGTAAACGACTGCCGTTACTGTACCCACTCTTTGTGCCACAGAAAAATGAGAGAAAAAAAAAAGTTGAAAAGCAAAAGGGAAAAAAAAAAACAAGAATCCTCCACGCCGACGACATTCTCACCCCAATCAAAAATATCCAGACGATCCCAATCCCACTGCAGGGCTTCTCTCAAGCACCAAAGTCTGTCCTCCTCTCTCACGCGCGAGTTTTCCTCCTTGTTTCCCCCTGTAAAAAAGGGCTATTTGCAGAGACTTATAAAATAAAATATAACTAGAAAAAAGGTTAAAAGGGTAGTTTCGGCAATGTGGTGGAAAAAGCAAAAGTTCCGTCAGAGTACTCCAGTTGTCAGTTTCAAGTCCTTGGGTCGCAAGGCACGAGACGAAAGGTCTGGCTCCTTTTCGCCATTGTTTGCATGCACGCTTCGCACTCTTTTGCCTTCTCCTTTGTCTCTGACTCTCCTTTTCGCTCCTGTCTCTGTGTCTCGGCGCCTACTCTCTCTCTCTCTCTCGTCTCTCTGAAACTCGGACGTTGGCGTTAGAGGTTAGTCTCTCACTATATTCACTATATGTTGTATACTTTTTACATTTTCTGTATCTACGTCCGTCTTGTATATGTATTAGATTTTTAGGGATATCTTCGTGCTGATCATCTCTTTTTGTTTTGTTTTTTTGGGTATTTCATTGAAAAAGGTCGTATTTTTATTTGTCGAGGAACAATGATGAACAGTAAATTGCCAATATATACGAGAACGAGGAGAAAGACAGACCTTTTTTTCAAGAAGTACAATGAGGAGATAAAGAAGAAGAAGGTGAGGAAGGATAGCGATGGTGTGGACTCCAGTTGTATGAAAATGAATGGAGTCGGGGGGGAGGGGGGGGGTGTGGGGGGGGGGGGGGGGGGGGGGGGGAGGGGGGGGGGGGGGGAGTGCGTTTGCCCCTGTGGATCGAGAAGAGCCAGAAGGTGATGAGGCTATCTTTTGTAATTGATGTTGATGATGAGAATGGTTTGAGCGGGGAAGATGTGGATGATATTGACGAATTGATCTCATCATTGAAAAGAAATGTTGAGAGCAATTGCTCAAATTTTGATGATAGTAGTAGTAGCGTGGATTGCAGGAGTCAGTCACGGTCAGGATTTTTGAAAAAGAATGAGAATGAGGATGATTGTGATTATGGTGCCTCCAATGATTCAGATGGTTTGAAAAGGATTGACAATGGGGATGGTGATGAAAATGTTGTCTCAGATAGATTGAGAAGAAATGAGGATGGTGGTGTTGATGCCGGTTCAGGCAATTTAGATTCGCTAGAGACATCTTTGGAATTATCCTCCAGTGAAGAGGACAACGAGGATGAGGATTATGAAGCAGAAAACTTGGAAAGCTATATTGATTTTGAGCAATTGAGTGACAGCGAGAAAGAGGAAGATGACGAGGAAAGCGAGGGTGTGGAGAAAGGAAGTCGTAAAAGCAAAAGGCCTAAAAGAGTTGGCACGGGTTCAAGAGGCGAAAATATGGTTTGGATATGTTGGTTGATTCAGATGATGGCAAAGATGGTTCTGTTAATGGTAATCAAGGATATAATTCCGTTGCACAAAGAACCCGTTCTCATTCTACTTCAAAATTGGGAGAGAGGAAAAGGAATCTGGGAACATTCAGCCACCCATTATGTGTTGATGACTTTGGTGATGAGACTAATCATGTTGAGAAGAAAAATATGTCTAGTGGAGGAAAATTTGAGAGTAACCAAGGAAAAATTGAGGAATGGGTGCATAAGGCACATATGAAGGATGAAGGCAAGTTGCGGATGCCCCCCAAGGGAAAGTGCACCCGTTGGGCAAAAGGGTGTGATATCACGAAGATTCTTGTTGATTCCATTTTGGAGAAGGCAGAAGTTCCTCTTGAAGAGTGGACTTCTTTTAGAGACGGTGGTTGCAAAGAAGGAAGCAATCTACCTGTTGCCAAGATGGATCTACCCTTGAAGTTCAATTTTGGAGTTGAGGAGTCGGAGCCACCAAAGAAATCAAAAGACGAGATAGAAATGGATGAACTTTGGGCTCAGCTCGATCTTGCTTTCAGAGTTGGTGAGATTGGTTCATTCGATTCTGCTAAGGTATGCTGGTAGTGTAAAGAGGTAGTATATATTCAGTTCAACTCGTTGGATTTCTCTAAATTGCTGCAAACCTGTTCATGAGCGCCACAGTAGCATTTGTTTCTGTCTGTTTTGTGTAACACTATACATGGGGAGTTATTGTATGATAGATTATTAACTGCGTATCATATCTAAAAGACCTCTGTTTGGAGTTAGGAATTTGAGCATTTTGTTTTAATTTTGGCCACATATCATATTTTGATAACAACACATGTTCTGCTGCTGGACAATAATTTTGAATACATCCATGCTTGTAAATGGTACATGGAAACAGCCTTCAACAGGTGGTGGAAAGCTATTTTTTTGGCTTGTAGAACTATTCATGACTTTCTCGCCACGCCATAGAGAGCCTAGTTTCCTATTTGTTGTCATGTCTGATTAAAACTGAAACTAATTGCTTTAAATTGCACAATTAGTTCGCAGCACTTTGTATTTAGCATTCAAATCCTTTCCATGTGATAGTTATCAACTGCAAAAAGGGATTGCATTTAATTCCTCAATTGATGGACTGCACCCATTAAAATCTACGGAGCGCAGATGCATGTATTTTTGCCTAGTGTCCGTTAATATCCTCTTGTTTTTATATTGGAGACCTGAACTTTGTAGCCAATGGTGCATAGTTGACTCACATCTGTAACCTCTATCCATCCCTTTCTAGCTATGAACTCCATATGTTTTTTTAACAACCCTCTATTAATGTGGTCTTCATGAATATGAACATGTTTATGGGCTGTAACCTATGACATCCTCATATTCTCAAGATTGTACATGGGATGTTCTAGAGGTATTCATGGGGTTGTCATTTATAAATGCTCTACATTTGTTCATGCTGTTTCAGAAGAGGAGGATGATAATATTGGCTTGTTAGAAAGTATACCATCTTCAACAACATACTATGTCAATTACATATTGAATACATACAGTCAAACATATGCTCCATAATAGGCAGACAAAGGATCTTGCCAAACATGTCTGGTTGATCAATTTGGTACTGGCGACTGATCATGTTTAGTTTATGAAATTTAGCCATTGTTGACTTTGGTATACATTTGGAAGTTCACACGTGTAGAGACATACAAATACACTCACTTGCACTCATACAGGTCCATACCCACGTAATGAGGCAGTTATGGCAGTCTTCTATTGTTGATGATTTGAGCGTGCACACACACCGATATAGAGATAACTATAGAAATTTCACACCATAAAAATTACATAGCCTTTTAGGGAACTAATAGGATGTCCTCCCGATTCTTCAATTTCTTTAAGGTGTAGTTAACACAACAGCCACTTGGCCTTTGTGTGTGATAGTTTAAGGGTAGAGAGGGATTTATTAAAAATATGTTGAGAAATTTCTGAAAATTTTGATGTTGTATTGTTGACATGATTTGTAAATGAACATAGCACCATGGATAAGGCCATATGTAGGATTAAAGTTTTCACAAAAAGTATTTGGGTTCTGTACATTGGAATTAAGCCAGAAGCATTTCTTGATAAATGTAGTTTCAGAGCCCCTCCCCTGGCAGAATTGTACACACATTACCATTTTTATATGCTTTCCAATTTTCTTCTCTACGTGACTACTCCTTTTGTTTCCTTTTGACCTACCTTTGCTCATTTTCCATCTTATATGGCTATATATAGAGAATTGTTTCCTGTGAAAGTTAAAAGTTAGATGTTCATCAACAGGTTGAAGATGAAGTTGCCCTTCCTCCAGAGGATGATGTCAATGGTGGTATCCGTTGTCACCTGGGGAAGCATCAATTGATTCTTGATGAAGAAGTTGGACTTATATGTGCATTTTGCTCATTTGTTGAAAGGGAGATCAAGCATATTCTGCCAGATTTTGTAAGCCATTCAATTTTGTCTTATTCATGTTCAAGATTGTTTATGCTAGTCTCTCTATTTTTTCTCTCTTCCATGAAATAGCATTGCACTAATATATTTGAGGGTTAAACGATCAGTGATAGTGGAAGTACCAAATTCAAACTTCTTTTTGACTCTTGGACATGGGCTTGCTCTTGCGATACTTGCATTGATTTGGGAAGACAGAACGTTATGGGCTGTTAACTTGATGATGGTTTCCTTTTAAAATGCGAGTGCATTATATTGGATGAAAGACATTCATCGATATTGCCTAGCAGGACACATACGCATGCATGCACACAGAAACATAACGTGCCTCATGTTAATTGCATGAATCCAATGAGAAGTATGATGCTAGATGAAGGCAATGACCAGTGTCAAAACTAATTCTTTTAAGCTTTGCTCGGTTTAGTTGCTAGTTTAACTTTACTGACTTGCGACTATAGTGGTAAATTTTTAGACATCTTATACCTTCTACCTCTTTTTCCCCCTCATATAGTCTCATCTAGATAACAGAGGACTTTTGTGTTCAATATCTCTTTTTCCCTTTCTTTGAACGTGGTTGCATATTGCAGAGTAAAAATCCTTGTGGAAAATCAGGAAGGAGGGACTTAGGTGGTGAAATGAAGCACTCCATCATTGATGAGCTGTCTCAAGATTCCATATGTGGTTCGCATTTTGTATGTGATCCTCGATTACATGCTGGAGCCACAGTGTGGGACATCATTCCTGAGATAAAAAGTAGCCTCATTCCACATCAACGGGATGGATTTGAATTTCTTTGGAAGAACATAGCTGGAGGAATTTTTCTCGATCGGTTGAAGCATCAAACAAGTTTTTCTGGTGGGAGTGGGTGCATTATTTCACATGCTTCTGGGACTGGGAAAACCCGTTTAACCATTATTTTCCTTCAGACATATCTAAGATTAAATCCAACATGCAGGCCAATCATTGTTGCTCCTTGTAGCATGCTCCTTACTTGGGAAGAGGAGTTTCGGAAATGGAAATATGACATCCCTTTCCACAATCTGAAAAACCATGTATTGTCTGGCAAGG
>RXIC02000097.1:93623-195561 GCA_003952965.2 Morella rubra | reverse complement strand
TGACACAGCTGTCGAGGTCCAAATAGCTGGGCCACCCATGGAGGGGGCACTACAGGTGCTCCCGTCTCCAGAGGTGCCTCTGACGCTGATGTCGAAGGCCGTGATGCCTCCTCTGCGGCCGCCGCTGCTCTAAGAGCGAACCGTCGAGTCAATGCCCCCTCCTGGCCCGGCTCCTGGACAGAGTGAACTTGTTCAACGCACTTTTAATCTCCTTACGTGTATCCGAGGCAGCGATCATGACTCCCCGAGAAATGAGGAACTGAGTCAGAAACACGCCGTATGGGAGGCTATATTCCTTAATTCCCCAAGCCTCATCCATAATCAGCTCGAACATGTACAACGAAAATCTATCCCGTCTGCTGACCCAGTAAGAGCATGCACTGAGCTCTCGTGAACGGCACTCGGTGGAATGAGTTCTGCCATCGACGTTCGGCGTCCAGATAAGGTGCAAAATCCGCCAAAACTCACTGAACTCACTCTGCTTGATTATGCTGCCCACCACTGCAGAGGTCTTCCCAGTCATCAGCGTCCACAAATCCTTGCTCTGATGTCCTCTGTTCATCATCAGGGGTACCGCCGGGAAACAGGGGCTCTCGGGCCGGGGGCAGTTTAAGAAATCGGCAATGACGTCTGCCGAGAATAAGAACTGCACGCCTCGCACCTCTAGCTACACCTCAGGTGCTCTATCTACCGAGACGAGTGCACAGAAGAAATCTTGCACAACTGCGTCCACACAAAACCCTCAGTCCACGAGAACTGATGAAGAAATCCCTGGTAGAGGGAGTGCTCCTCGTACAATAACTGGTCAAAATCAGAGAGCGTCACAGGACGCTCTTTGGCCACTGGCCGCCCCCTCAGGTACTCCATTCGCCTCTCCAAGGTCATCATTGGATTAGCGACTTCCTGCTCTTGGGACGACAATCCCGTCCCGGTTCTCGTTGTGCGTGCGTGCTTAACTCCTGACATTTTATGTATACTGCAAAAGTTGTATATAAATATGTGTTAATAGTAATCACAATAACGTATTACTTAAAAAAAAAAGTAATCACAATCACGTAATTATTAATGAAGTTGAAACAAAAAGCGATCCATCGCCTTCCAAAGCGATCGATCACTAAATGTACCGATCGATCGTTTATGTAACCGATCGATCGGTACATGGAAAATGGCGATTATAAAACCCACGATCGATCGTTAGTAATTACGCGATTGATCATGAAATGGCGATCGATCAATCAATTTGACCGATTGAACGCTATTGGTAAAACGACGCGTTTCAGTGCACAGACGATCGATCGTCCATGCAACCAAACGCACAGTATCACTAAGGGATTGATCGCCACAAATATGATCGATCATAGTTAATCAAAATGATGCGCTTCACATTGTAGCTTACCGATCAATGCAATCCCGCGCATACTACCTCTTTTATGCTTAATCCCAGACATTGTTACAAATGAAGAATAATGAATTCAAAAATCAGAAAGCATAGAATTTTATAAGTAATAATTTTTAAAAGTCATAATCGATAAGGAGGGGGTAAGATACTTACACACACAACTACTTTGGGTGCCTACTGGGTTGGCTGTGGTAGGATGGTAGGAGACGATCATTCGTTATGATCTCTAAGCGAAGGACCTGATGCTGCTAGTGCAGCGGGAGTATTCTTAGCTCAAACCGATAAAGCATACCGAAAACATTTCCCCTGCTGGCATGACGTTTTCTTGTGGCCAAACAAATAAAATTAATGAAAAAAAAAATCAATGAATTATGTTACTCAAAATAAATGTAAATTACAAACGCAATGATGAAAACAACGAAGTTTCCACCAACACATCCGAACGGCTAGCGAAAGACGTTCGAACAGAGAAAAAGCAAACAGATATTCAAAATAAATATAAATTGGCATCCGGACAGTTTGGATAAGGCGTCCAAACACAGATAAAATGACAACTTAGTTTTTAAAGCAATGAAAAGGCGTCCGAACTGTTGGCTTTTGTGCACAATCGAGATTTTGATGATTTCAATAAATGGATCAAGTTTATAAAACGGACATCTTCAAAGACAAAGACGTTTTGATGAAAGAGCCAAAGACTTGAAGAAAGAAGATCAAGAAGATGCAAGGAGCTCAAAAGTGAAGTTTCAAGACCTTAGGGTATAACCTTGTAACTCTTAGTTTCACTTTTGACAAGGATTATGAATCACACTTGCATATCTTTCAAAACATGCATAAACCGTTTTACCTTTTGTTTGAAAGATTAAAATGTTTTTAAAGGTTTTAAAACACCCCAATCAAACTCCCAAACCTTTCTTATACTTATGGGAAGTAAGTCTTTAAAATTGGGTGTTTCAAAGAGGTCAAAAACGTGGTTTTAATTGAACCGGATCATGTGCTTAAGTTGAGGAGGTCGACCGGCTTCGACCGCTTGGTATAGCGGTCGACCGGTTGATTTTGAAATAGATCCGTTGAGCTTCTGACAATATGACCGTTGAGTAACGGTAACTTGAAGCGGTCGACCGGTTCATGTAGCGGTCGACCGGCTCGTTTTAACAGACGACTCCCAACGGCTATAAACGGCTAGTTTTCATATGTGGCCTATAAATACACCTTCATAACGTCCAAAATAAATACACAACGACCACATATCATTTAGATCACTTGAGAAATATTCCAAACCTTCATATTCTATATTTCTCATATCATTCACACAAAACACACTTTCATATCCTTGTCTTTGTGTGAATCAAGAGATAGAGCTTTCCAATTTCATATCCACTCTTTGAGAGAGTTTATTCTTCAATCTTCATATCCAAAAGAGGTGATTCCTTTAGTGAGGTTGTTCACTAAAGAAGAAGCTTAGAGAGGGTATATCTCAAGCTTGGTTAGGTTGTGAGTGGTGAGCCCGAAAAACCACTTGGGTGGGTTTGAGTGTTAAGCCCGGGAAAACACTTGTACGGTTCTCTAGCACCCGGAAGCTAGAGTGTACACTATTTGAAGATAGTGGAAAAACCTCAAGGCTCGGTGAAGGAGCTTGAGGGGTGGATGTAGGCGGGTTTGCCGAACCACCTAAAAATCACGTGTTTGCTTCTCTATCCCTACTCCTTACATTTAGCACTTATTTACTTGTTGTTTTAATATACTTGTGCTAAATTAGACTTTACTTTGCAAACACGGTTTTGGGGGTTAAAAGCGAAAAAGTTTGGAAACCCAATTCACCCCCCCTCTTGGGTTGCCTTAATCTAGGACTCACACGAACGTGTGCAAAGCCTATTCAGACAAATGCAAAATGACAGCGTATTCTTTTAGGGATACAAATGGGAATCCGAACGTCTGCAAACACTGTCTTGGTGCATCGGGAAAATGGCCAAGTTAACGTAGCCATGGCAACCACCCTCCACCTCCCACACACTCCCAAAATACAAAACCAAATCTCTCAAAAACACACTCAAAACAATCCTAACACTTATCACAATCAATGTCTATAAAAAATCAATCAAAAAAGACAATGTAGTATACAAAAAATGAGATGGAAATTTTCTACGTAAAACTCCCAAAAAAAATTTATACAGAAAAAATCATGCGAAAATTGAATAAATCTTACCAAGATGTGATTAAGACCACGAATGAAGGAGATTGCGTAAAAATTTAGGAAGAAAATATGTGAGGGTTGAGAGATTTGAGAGGAAATATCACGCGGTATAACTGAAAATGTCGAACTATTCGTTTTTGATAATCCATGGACACCGTCCGAACATGTTATACCCGTCCGGATGCCTTTTTGGACATGTGGCACAATTAAATTCCTCCGCATTAAATGCCAGATGTCGAACCATTTAAAACAGTTAGCAACATTAAACGCGTCCGAACAAGCATGCACAGTCTGGATCGTCTTCTCCTGACATTGTGCAACGTGAAAGCACACGTTTGGCTGAATGAATGTCACGTCATGTGTGGACAGTCAGATATGCGTCCGGACGGTTACAGTTGTTTTCAACCATTGTCGTCATTAAACACATGTAAGCCTATGCTATTGTTACGTAGACGTCCAGATGAGTTTCAGGACATCGAGATGCATTTTAAAATGATTGTTTATGGTAACCTTCGTCCGCATTAAACACGTTTCTGCCATGTGGAGGTTTCTATACCATCACGAAGGTTCTCCCAGGCGTTCCAATGTTGACGTTTTTTCATGCACCGAACTTTTAGCATAACATGCATATTGTTTGTTTGGGTTTAGTAGTGCATTAGGGGGTAGTTAGTGACTAAGTGAGATTAATTAGTACTTGATGCATTAAGTTCAAAACCTTGGTTAGGACATGATTAAGTGAGATTTGGAGTTCACATGTAACTGGTTCTTGTTCAGGATGTTGAGGAGCTCATATTGGATCAATTTAAAATTTTAAGCTAGTAGGACGTTTTTGTCTTGAAAACCGAACCACATGATTTTTATTCTTTTAATATGTTGGGAGATTATCCACGAGTTTATGGTTTAAATTTTGAGATTTTTTATTTTTCGGAAGCAAGTAGGTTCTTAGTGGAAGCAAGTAGGATGTTTAGCGATAATTAGTGGATTAGTGAACAATTAGCAAGACTTACCCATTAAAAAATGAAAATTTCGAGTGCCCTAGTGAGTGACACCTATGATGGCTAGGAAGCACGATGAATCAAAGCGAGAAGCATGATGAATCAGGCTAGAAAGCACCATGATAAAGGCTATAACCTAAGTAGCTCAAGATGTTGACAATGACCAAAGCTATTGCGAGAATTCCGGCAATAGGTGTGCTCTGCAGCAGCTTGGGGTCACTGGGTGTCAACGTGTGGTCAGTGTAGCCTTTTGAGTCATCGAAGCCAGTCGGACACATGTCGGAATGTTGCAAGCTGAGTTTGCCTATAAATAGGGGGTCCGGCCATTAAAACTTACACGATCTCAACCAAAATTATGAGTTAAGCTTGAGATTAGAAGTGAAGTGAAGTAGGAAGAAGAAGGATGAAAAAGATTAGCAAAGATTAGTGAAGATCTGGCTCTATTAGAGGAAAAGTTTAGTTGCTTATCTTTGATTTTAATTCAAAAGTTTTCAAGATGATTTGTGATTACACCCAAAGAATAATGTGGTAGTTGTAGCACAGCTTTGGGGTGTCGATTCCTCGGGGAGATAGGTGAAAGAATCACAATTAGAATGAAAAAATTAAAGTAAACTACTTAATGATTAATTGGAAATAACTTGATTGAACTTAGAAACTTAGAATTATAATGGTGAAAATGGTAACTCAAGATTACGGATAGAAAAGCATCGGGAATTCCTGGTTGAAATCTGGTATATCAATTTCTCTTGATTTATTGATTAACACAATTGGGGAATTCAACTCCAAAGTCCTCAATTGGAAGATATGAAACTACAAACCAAAACTTAATTCAAAGGTAACCTTTTGAGAAATCATTCACCACTTTAAAACCATATGAGTTAGTATTCTTATTGACATAACCTAATGATGACAATATACCTCGTGGGTATTATTGCAGCAGAAAATCAAATCAACAAGATAATAACATATCTGAAACACAATCATGGACGTTAACCATTCAATAGACAAAGCATGATTGAATCTCTGAAGAGAATCATTCCAAGATCATTCAGAGATGAGAAAACAAACTAATAACAATTGGAGAATGATAAACAAGAGTTGTATCAATGTGAAGAATGATTATATGAATCAAAAGCAAATAGATAATACCATTATTCATACGAGTTCATCCCTAGCCTTGCTTGGAGATTTAGCTATCCATTCGAGCAAAGAAACTCTCTCCCTAAAAGATAGCTAAAGAAAAGAAAAAGAAACTTAAAAACTCCCCAAAACCTAGCCTCGACGAGCTTAAGAAGTATTTTCCCATGTCCTCAAGCTATCTTCCTTCAAAAGAAAGAAAATCGTATCCCAAATTCGCACATTCAATGTTCCAGATTTTACTCCTAATATTTCGGGCCAGTTTTCTCCTATTAAACGTCAGAATTTGAAAACCATTATCTCTGGGTAAAATGTATCCCTTTGAATTGGCTTTCATTTCTTTTCTGAATCATATCAATCTGATATCGGACGTGGAAGATATGATAATAAAAGTGACGACTGCTCAGAGAATATCGTACCAATAATTCTCCAGATATTGCGGCGCCTATTTTGCCTAGTAAACGTCCGAATTTGAGAATCTCTATTTTCTGGAGAAAATGTTGCTCGTTAGTTTTGATTCCAAAACTTCTTGAATCAGATTAATCCCATCTTAGACGGAAGAGATATGACAAAAATACTAAAGACTGTGCAGGAGACTTCCAATTCGGGATTTTTTTCAAACTCACTACCCCATATCAATTCGTTCAACTTCTAGGTCTTCTTGCTTGATTGGATAGAGCCAGAACTAGAATTAAGCTCCATCTCTTAGGGTTAGAATTCCAACTCTTCTTAATTTATTTCCTGCAAGAAAATCACCAAAAATTAATCACAACTGGACACTTTGTAAAATAACATTCAAGTTGGAAAAATAACATTAAAATGTCCGAATTATACTTATGGATTAGCAAATGAACATCAAGAAGTAACATTCAGAGTGCACTTTTATGCACTCATCAATTTATGTGAATCTCTTGTATTTCTTATTTTAGCATCTCTTGATGTTGTTGCTTTCTTTCTATTCTTCCTATTCTTCATGTTCTTCTTCATGTTCTTGATGAAGAAGAAGCTCGTCTTTTTGAAAAAGTATCATTTTCAAAGTTCGATTCGTTTTGAAGTTGTTTTTGAACTTTGATCCGTTTCTTTTCAAAAAATTTCCCAAAAGATGTTTTTCAAAGCTTGAACATATTCTTTTGAAAATTTCCTTATGATTTCAAAACTCTTTATGTCAAAATTTATGTTTTCTTCATGGTGATTAAGCAGGTTTTTAACTGAGAAATCAATGTATTGTTTTTTCCTTCACAACACTTTCTTTCGAATAACGATTTATCATGTTTCTATGCTTTCCAAAGGAAGGGTTAAGGTGTTGCATATCATGAATGAGATGTATGGGCATTGACATCAGACATGTATACTTAATCTTGTACTTTGGAAAGGGATGTGGTTGAGGTTCAAGTGTGGTTAAGGTGTTGCATATCATGAATGATATGTATGGGCGTTGACATTAGACATGCATACTTAACGTATATTGTGAAGACGTGATAGTATTGTGCACAAGAAGGTGTGTTCCACTTGTTGTGGCATCCTAGCCACTCCGTCATACTCGACAAGATCCTCTATGAGGATACTGAATTCTACTCTGGGAGTAATGCCGCAAAGATAAGGGGTTACATATATCACTCTGGCCGAGTGGTTCACTCTGGAGTGAGAGGAGTGGTGGTTGAAAAAAGGAAAAGATTATATTTTTAACAATTGAGTCTTTTCATTTACTTTCTTCTTCTGTTTTGAGATTTTATTGATGAACGGGTTTTCTTCAATATCTTATTCTTATATGCTATTCTGTTGTACTAACCTCTGGCTTTATTGACTCATTTGGACTCACCGTTGTTTGTTAAATTCTTTTAACAGATGTCTGAAGTATATTTATGTGAGTGAACCAAGGCCATTAAACATTGTTGTATCACTCTGGAGTTGACTTTTCGTGTCTATGTCACCAGGGACTTAGATGTTCTGATAGAAGGGTGGGGCCATAAGTGGATGACCCTGAACTCAAACGACTATGTCAATATATTCAACTTGAGGGACTCTGATGGCGAGGATTAGAGATCTTCAGTTTTATGTTTTCTTAGTTTTTCCGCTGTAGTTTTCTTTTTATACTTTAGTATGTACATTATAAGAAGTTGGATCTCTTTTGTAATACTTCAGTATTAATAAAAGGTTCTACTCGGGTTTTGCTTAGTATCTTCTTGCTTTAACGATCCTCCCATTGGCCGTAACCTCAGTTTAAATAGGTTTGTCCATTACTATAAGACAACGCTTGAGGTCTTGACGGTCTGAGCTATTACGGATGGTATCAGAGCTGAGTTTTAGGAACGCAAGGATAGTTAGGAGAACCTAAGGAAAGCAAGAGTGTTAGGAAAAGCACCATCTCGTTAGTAAGCATAGTATGATCGTAGGAATCGTAAGATATTGTATATTGTCTTGTGGTGATTTTGGAGTTTATAACCTACCCTTGTGATTCAGGAGATAAATGGCAGCTAGAAGGAATAGAGAGAGTGGAGGGGAGTACGTGCATGAAGGAAGTTCATTTTGATAAATTTGCCAAGCACTATCCCCCTAGTTATGAAGGAGGTACGAAACTCTTAGTGATAGAAAATTGGCTTTTGAACATAGAGCAATTAATGCGAGTCTTAGAGTGTACGGATGATCAAAGGATACGATTTGCTACGTATTTGTTAGCCCAAGGTTGTTTTGCAAAACAACCTATTTTTGATTTTTGATGATAACAAATATTCTAAGTTTTGAAGACTTTTAGATTTTATATTGTCAATCCACTTTTCTAAAGGATTTATTTCAAATATTTAGGTTATCTCTCAAAAATATTTCTAAGTGGACTTGAACACCATTACACAAGTTGATAAGATCAATTTTTCATGTTGTAGGTGTTTAAAGAAGTGCTGGAATGGATTGGATACTTTCAAGATACTGAATTTTTTATTCAGCATTGAATATGTCGACACATTGAAGACTAGTGACGACACATTACACCGACACCCAAGACAACATTTTCAGACTAAGTGTCATGGTGTCAACACATTGCCACATAGTGTCGACACATTGCACTGACACCCGAGACACCTATTCCAGACCAAGTCATGGTGTTGACACATTGAAGTCTCTGGTGTCGACACATTGCACTGTCTCCCGAGAGAACATCTCCTAATCAAACTTTTGATGTGTCAACACATGCCGACCATGTGTCGACACATACCGTAATTTTGCAGATATTCTGGAATGACGCCAACTCATCTAAAATGGTTCAAAATGACCTGGGTACCCCTCCAATGGAACAATAAAGCTACTTGAAGACCGTTGAAGTCCTTGGGGCTATTTATAGAATGAGATAGAGAGAGAAAGAAGAGATTGCATCATCTAGAGAGAGAAATTGTCAAATCCAAAGAAATCCTCTACTGAATCTTTCAAGACCAAAGTTTTCATCGTTGAATCTTGTTGTCTTGCTCATCATTGACGACCTAGCCTTCAAGGAGAGAGAAATTTCTTGAAGAAGAGAAAGGAACATGCAAATACTCTTTGCCCTAACTTCTAGAGAGAGAAAGTGCTTTGAAGAAGAGGGAAAACCGCATCTACCAAGAAAGCTTGTGCTCCCACCTACCAAACGTTAGCTTTCCTTTGAGAATCTTGTCTAATTGCACTCTATTGAGCTCTTCACTTGCAGATTCGGCTTAGAGAGCCATTCCACACGTTTTAAGCTTTTCATTGGCTTATTCGGCTTAGAGAGCCATTCATTGTTATTCCTTTGTATCCATCTTTTGGAAAACACTTGAGTGTTGGGTAAACACTTGTCCTACTTGTGAAGTAGAAGAAATTCCTTGGGTTTTGGGATTTGTGAAAGAGTTAAAGCGTGAGCTCAAAAAACACTTGTAAAGGTTCCGTAGCACTTCGAAGCTAAGGTGTATTTGCTATTTGGAGAATAGTGAAGGAAGCCCAAGGAAGTCACTAGCCTTGGGGGTAGACATAGGCAAGTGTTGGCCGAACCACCTAAAATTACGGTGTCGTCTCTCTAACTCTATCTCTCTTACTTTTCAGTACATATTCATACTTGTGGAGATTTATGCTTTATCATTTTTTGCTTATATTTAGCATAGCATTAAACACTTTCAGATCATCATTCTTATTTGTTAAAGAGGGGTAGTTTTCAGATCTATTTTTTTATCGAAAAAGAGATAAGTTTTTGATAAACCCAATTCACCCCCTCTCTTGGGTTGTTATTTAGACTCACAAAACGTATCAACTGAAAGGAGAAGCCAAAAGGTGGCAGTAAGCCAAGAAGGAACTCTTTGAGACTGAATGGACTTAGGAGCAATTTAAGAATGAATTTCTAGATCGATATTTACCTAAGATGATTAGAGAAGCCAAAGCCTTGGAATTTACTACCTTAAGTTAGGAAGCAAGGTCAGTAGCTGAATATGCTACTAAGTTCATAGAATTATCAAGTTGATAGAGCCTCGATTGAGACATGTGTAAGCTCCCATTCAAACACCTACTTTTATAGAGTTCGAACTCTACGCAAAAAACTCGAAAATCCTCTTGAAGAATAGCACTCTAAAATCTAAAATCAACTAAAAAAAATGCATTGTTAGTACTAAAACATGCATTCAACAACCCTACCTACCAATTTCATTCACTAAATTGAGAAAATTCACCTCCAAACACGCACATGCTCCTTCCTAAATATTTTCGTATAGTAAAAAGCAAAATAACGTCAAAACGGTTGAAAAATGTAATTGTGCAATTTTTTGGGGTTTTTGAGGGGTTTCAAGGGAAATTGAACTCGCAGCTCATTTGTGCAATTTGTGAACTGCGTTACCGTTCAAACAACACATTTGTCCGTTAGAATAGTGACGGTAAAAAAAAAGGGGGGAATTTTATAGCTGCGAAGAAAAAACTTTGTTAGAACGCTTTTTTTAAATGTTCGAATGCAAACCTTCTCATTAAATGGCGTCATAAGTTATACAAATGCGTTTGAACAGTTTCAAGTAATGGTTTCGAACTCTATTGTCTCAAAAAATGCGGTCGTTTCCATCTATCCTCGTAGTTCAAATGGTACTTAAACCATTCGAATGTCTCATTTTACAATTAATGGATATTATTTGTATTTAATGATGTCTATGCTCCCTGTATCATATCATATATATAGGAGTATGAAAATCTTTTTCTACTTAATCAATGATGTGTAAGTAATTAGAAACATAATGTTATTAACTATGTATGTATGGTAGTACATATAAGAGAGTATGGAAATCCTATTATTACTTAATTACGTGTAAGTATGTACAAACACATGTAAGTATCTTAACTTAGGTATGAGACTGTGATAATCTTATTAATACTTAATATTGTGTAAGTATAAGAAACATAAAGTTATTCACTACGTAAGTATGATATATAGTACATGTATAGATGAGAGTGTTGATGTAACACCTGATTTCTATTGACTTTTGAATTTGTTATTTGATATTTTCATTTAATGTTGAAATTTTTTGAAATTTGAGTTTAATTCATTTAAAATGGTCAAACCAAATTTTAAAGATTTTATGATTATTCAAAATTAAAAGTTTTAGAGTTTAAAAGGGAGTCTATTACTAATGTGAGTCTATATATATTTACAGGTTGGTTTTAATTTTTACACACCTAGATTTTACACCAACAAGAGGAAAAAGAAGGGTTTTCTTGCTTTCAACAATCAAGACGAATTTTCTTAAAGCAAATTCAGGTATTTCTAATTTCTTGATATTTTATTTGTATTCTTTTTAGAGAGATGAAACATAGGGTGTCTAGATCAAGCTCTAATTACTTCTTGATTTTTAAAATAGTTTTAATAAGTTTCTTGGAGTAATTGAAATTTGGGTTCAAAATTTGCTCAGGAAAATTCAGGTTCTTGATCTGAGTAGTTGAAAGAATTATATTTTATAGCTAACCTTACGCATCCAAAAATTATGATTTTTAGACATTGCGTACTAGAAATCCTCAAGAGGATTGAGTTAAAGTTTCGTAACTTTTGGAGATTTATTGGTATGGTTTTGAAAATCTAGAACTTGGTCTTGGAGAAATCAGAATGACTGAGTAAGATCCTTCAATACAAATTAGATTTTTTCATCGAATGACATAGCTAGGCTTTGAATTTCAGCATTAAATTTTATGCGTATCTTTATAACTCATTTATGAATCTTTGCTATAAATTTCGAGATTTTTGGATTTGGAATAGATCTTTGGGAATTTTGGAAATGATGTGTACCAAATTATTCAGGGTGTAGTTTGACTCATGAATAGAGGTGAATGTCGATTTTATTGACTATGTTGTACAAGCAATTTGGATATTTAATTTTACAAGTATATAGTTAACATCGTAGAAAAGAACATATCTTAATTTGGAGATTTTAGGAGACCGAAGATAGGGAATTTATATTTTACAATCTGACCAGTGAATTTTAGATTTAATCTTGTTAGGCAGATTTAGAGTTTCATTTGTGTTTCCGTTTGAGCGTATTATAATACGTTAAATTTTGTATTGATAGGTGCTAGTCAGAGGCTTATTCGCTTGAAGATCAGGTAGTGGGGTTATTATGCTAGATTTTCCTAAAAGACGAGGTGATATTTGAAAATTGCATGTTTTATTGAAAACCCTTGGAGTTTTATGTGCATTACTTTTTGATAAAATTGTTAAAGATTACAACATGAAATGTGTAAACATGAGCCTATTTTATGTCCAATGATATTTCATGATGTTTTCAATGTTTCAATCAAACTTTTTGATATTTATTGTTATTCAAGATTTGTGCATGATATTTCATGAAAATAAGAGAAAGATGCAAAGTTCAAAGTAATGTTTATTTTATGATATGTTATCTATTTCCAAACCCTGAGCCCCATAGTTACAGAGTTACAGAGACAGTGTTGTAATTTTTAGGATTAAGGCAACCCAAGAGGGGGGGGTGAATTGGGTTTTTAAACTTTTTGCTTTTAACCCCAAAATTGTGTTTGCAAAGTAAAGACTAGATTAGCACAAGTATATTGATGCAACAAGTAAATAAGTGCTAAATGTAAAGAGTAGGGTTAGAGAAGCAAACACGAGAATTTTAGGGGTTCAGCAAACCCACTTATATCCACCCCTCAAGCTCCTTTACAGCCTTGAGGTTTTCCCACTATCTTCCAAATAATGTACACTTTAGCTTCCGGGTGTTAGAGAACCTTACAAGTGCTTTCCCGAGCTCAACACTCACAGCCCAAGTGGTTAAACGCACCACTCACAACCTAACCAAGCTTGAGATATAACCTCTCTAAGCTTCTTCTTTAGTGAACAACCTCACTAAATGAATAATCACTTATCTTGAATGGGAAGATACAAGAAATAAACTCTCTCAAGAGTAAATAAGAAAATGAAAGCTCTATCTCTTTTGATTCACACAATGACAAGGATGTGAAGATGTAATTTGTGTAAATGATATGAGAAATATAAAATAAAAAGGTTTAAGATATTTCTCAAGCTATAGAAACGATATGTGGTCGTTCTCTCTTGTTTTTGAGACATTAGGAAGGTCTTTATATAGGCCACATTAGAAAACTAGCCGTTTCTAGCCATTGGGGGTCGATTGACAATTTTACCGTTGTATCGGTGACTACTTCATGTAGTCGACCGCTTCAACTAGTCATTGCCCAACGGTCATAAATTTGAATGCTGTCAAATTTTATCCTACACACCTTGTCATCCACTTCATGTAGAGTATGATCTGCTTCATATAGCGGTCGACTATAAACACTATTCATCATAAGCTATAATTAAAATGCCCATTTTTGACATTATTGAAATCTCATTTTCAAAAACCAACTTCCCAAAAGTATAACCAAGGCTTGAGAGTTTATATAGGATGATTTGAAAACATTTAAGTGCATTTTGGTTGTCAAACTTGTGATAAGAAGATTATGCATGGTTTGAAAATATGCAAGTGTGTGATTCAAATCCTTGTCAAAAAAGAAACTAAGAGTTACGAGGTTATACCTATGACCTTGAATCTTCACTTTTGAGCTCCTTGCATCTTCTTGATCTTCAATCTTCTGTCTTTGGCTCTTTGATAAAAAAATGTATTTGTCTTTGAAGATGTCCATTTTGTAAACTTAATCCATTTATTGAAATCATCAAAATATCGATTGTGAACAAAAACTAACAATCTCCCACTTTTTGATGATGGCAATAAGTTGATAGTTTTGGGATGACTCCCCCTATTTTTTTCAATTGGACAATGATTTGAAACTTGAGACAAAACGTTAATAGCCATTGGATTCATAAAAGGATAATACAATCATTGTTCATAATCCAATTCAAATGGAGAATATATAATCATCAAAACTATTATCTCAACATATTTCTCCCCCTTTGTCACAACAAAATGACAAAGGATATAAACTTAGATGGATGCATCACCTAAAATTTAATAAAAATTAAGATATGTACATGCATTCTCCATCAATAACTGATCCAAATATGCATACTACCAATATCCATTATAGGATGACAGGGAATACAAGCATATCAACATTAAGAAATCTTCCCCTTTGTCAATCAAAAAGGAATACATGGATAGAACTCAAAAAATAATCATTTTCACCTAAAGGAACAATTTGGGGTCTTAAAAAACAATCTCATTGAAATGGTGTATAGGATGTCTAATGGGGAGTCAAAAGTCCATCATTATTACGATAGTAGCCCACTGAGTAGGTTTGTACCAACCTCTTAACTACCAATGACAATTTAAAGTTTATTCTCAACCAAAAAATTTAGGCTCATAAAATCTCAAAGTTCATGATTTTGTAAAAATGTTAGCTCATAGATGTTCCATTTTGATAAATGCAAGAAATATGTCAAAGATTAATACATTTGCATTTTTAATATTAACACATAAGAAATTATCATAGAATAATTTCAACCAACAATTTAGAACATATTCTCAATCAAGATTTAGAAGTTACCAAAGTTTTCCCCTTAGCATTTGTCCTCAAATGTCACAATTGATAGGCAAGTTTCATCCAAGTACTCTTTATTGCTCCATCCTTCTTGAATCTTACAAAGAATCAAGAAACCATTTTTGGTACCCAAGCTTTCTTGGGTCCTTCGGTGTTAGTCTCAGTTCCTTTTGGAACCCTTGTCTTCTTGAGAGTCTTGCTCCTAAGTTTCTTCAATGCACAATCAAAAATTAGATGCCATCTTAGTTGCAAAATAACATGTTTGTGTAGGTGCACAAAAAGTCTTAGCCTTCACATGTTGGGTGAATAGAAGGCTTGTAGCCTAAGCCACTTTTGTCAAAGACACATCTTTGACTACCAAGAATCAAATCAAAAGATTTCTTTCCTTGAGTAAACTTCTCAAGGATTTTGCTTTGAGAAACTATTTTGTTGTTCAAAGCAACTTTCTCCTTTTCAAATTCTAAAGCTTTTTGTTAGAGTGTTTCGCTCATTTTTAATAAATCAATTTCTTTTGAGATCAAAATGAGTTTCTTTTTGAAGGATGTATATTTTCAACCAAAATTTTTCAAATTGACAAAGAAGTTCATTAAAGGCATTTTGAAGTTCAATATAAGAAAGTTTAAGTTCATCATCCGAAGAGTATACCTCATCATCATCCTCAAATGCCATGAGGCACATGTTTACGATTTCTCCCTCATCTTCGGAGGAGGAGCTTTCATCGTTAAAATTCCAGATGTCTTCTTGTATTTGAGGCTCTCTTCTCTTTCTTTCTTTTGAGGAAGTTCTTGAACTTTCTAGTCATCAAGACAATGTCTTTCATCTCATCTTCATCTTCAATTATGGAGGATTTGAGAACGATCCTCATCTTCTTTTTGCTCTCATCTTCATTTTCAAGCATTTGGATCTCATGGGTCATTAATGATCCAATGAGCCCATCTAGAGGAAGCTTGGTGAGGTCCTTGGCTTCTTGTATGGCGGCCACTTTGGCTCCCATGACTTGGTAGTGACCTAATTATTTTTGTCACCAAATTCGAGTTAGTATAAGATTTACCAAGTGCATTCAAACCATTTATAATGTTGGTAAATCTAGTATACATGTCACTAATGGATTCATTTAGTTCCATCTTAAATAATTCGTAACTCTGAACAAGCATGTTGATTTTTGATTCTTTGACTTTAATTATTCCTTCATGAGTAATCTTTAGAGCATGTCAAATTTCCTTAGCATTTGTGCAAGAAGATATTATATTAAATTCAATCTATCTAAAGCACAATAAAAAATATTCATAGCTCTAGCATCCAAAGAGATTTTCTTTTTTTCTAGGTCGCTATATTCATTTTCATTTTTGAGGGTTTCAACCTCTCCAACTTTCTTTGTGGGAATACGTGGACCATTAAATATGCATAACCATAAATCATAATCAGTAGATTGAGAAAAAAATTCTCATTCTAACTTTCCAATATGCATAATCACTACCATTAAAGAATGGTGGTCTAAGTGTGGAAAGTCCTTCAACTTGAGTGTTGAAGCTTGAAGTTGCCATTCTAACTCAAGATTCTTAAATCATGTAAAACGAGAACCAGGCTCTGATACTAATTGTAATTCCTAGGATTAAGGCAACCCAAGAGGGGGGTGAATTGGGTTTCCAAACTTTTTCGCTTTTAACCCCAAAATCATGTTTGCAAAGTAAAGACTAGTTTAGCATGACTATATTGATGCAACAAGTAAATAAGGTGTTAAATGTAAAGAGTAGGGTTAGAGAAGTAAACACGAGATTTTTAGGTGGTTCAGCAAACCCGCCTACATCACCACTCAAGCTCCTTTACCAAGCCTTGAGGTTTTTCCACTATCTTCTAAATAGTGTACACTCTAGCTTCCAGGTGCTAGAGAACCTTACAAGTGCTTTCTTGGACTCAACACTCACAACCCATGTAGTTTTCAGAAGCACCACACACAACCTAAGCAAGCTTAAGATATACCCTCTCTAAGCTTCCTCTTTAGTGAATAACGTCACTAAAGGAATCACTTTTCTTGAATAGGAAGATATAAGAAATAAACTCTCTCAAAGAGTAGATAAGAAAATGTAAAGCTTTATGTGATTTGATTTGTTTTGGCTTTATGGGGGCCAGCAATAACCCTTTGACTCGTGTTTTGTCACGCCCCGTGCTGGTACTTACCCCCTTGGCTTCGCGTATAGTAATCGCATGCACAAAATTCGGGGATTACCGCACGATAAAAACTCTTAGAATCGCTTAAATGCCCTCAAATTTACTTAGCGGAAGACTTGTTTTAAAACTGTTATGGTAAATAGAAGAAGGTCGTAAATCAGTTTAGAAACTTGAACGAAAGAAGTAAAATCTCACAAAGTAATAAATCGTTATATTTGCACTTGGAAAACCTTAATTGGTTAACGACTAAAAGAAATATGGCAAAATCATATAAAGTATCTCATCGTAATAATATGCACTTACTTAGAAAAATCTCATTAACAAATTAGATTGAAAGTGTTGGATTAGGCTTTTTAGAGATAAGAAGATGACGAAGGAGATTGAAAACCTGAAATAACAAGGACATTTTTAATACAAGAAAAGTTCAAACCGTCCTCCCGGGACTACATAAAAGGTACATTATAAAAATTCGGAAACTTCCTAAAGTTCACCGTACCATTTGAAAACTGATTACAAGGAAATGAATACCCTAAAGACTAACGAAACACTCTAACAAGCCTAAGAGGGGTACTAATCCCCCTCGTTTGAGTCCGATGTAAGATCAATAATCTCGGACACCGGAGTGGCACTACTATTTCCCGTTGGCGGGGCCGAGGGAACGTAATCGAACCTTAGCCACTCGGGCATACACCTGGCAAACCAAAGTCCTCAAATCGGGGTAACGGGGATAGTGGGATAGAGGGGATGGTGGGGGTACAGGGGATGGGGGTGAGGGCTCCCTAAAGAACCAGTGGGCCTTATGCTCCCCTAATACTTCAAGGAAATCCGAAACCCACGTTCGGATCTTGAGTACTAGGATATGAGGGTAGAAATCGTAGGTTAACTCGTCCTCGAATAGCTTCATTCTTCAATACCCAAGTCGCCAAGCATTGCAAAAACAACATAAGAGAAAAAGGGTGAGTCCTATTGACTCAGTAAGGTGGGGGCGGGGAAACATGATCAAACAAATACTGTGCATATAATTCTCTTAAACATGGTGTAAAACTAACTTCAAGCATACTAAGAATGAACTTGGATGAATTAAAATATGCAATGCATCACACCATCATTGGTTCCTGAGGAGTTCCCGATGTCTGCTCTGTTCACCCCCAGAGTCGGGTTGTGCATCCCCTCCCCTTCTATGGGACTGTCCGTGCCTCCAGCACCAGGACCCTTAACATTACGCCTTAGCGTTCATAAAGGAGCCCACCCACTCCCTGCTGTGGGGGGTTGCACGTCTCCTAAGTGCCCGGTACCGTCACTACCATTCGGGGAATCACCTCGCAGGCTTAGGGGTTCCTCACATTTGTTTTTCCTCTTATGAATGCAATCTCATGTCCAAGCATTAAAGTACACATGTAACATTCCACCCAAACAATGTACACTAGTTTGCAATGAACTTGAAAGAAACATAATAAGTTTAAAGAATAATCATTGACAATTGAAACAACCATGATAATAACTAGTAAGATCTAAGACATTAAACCCCATTGAAGGCCTATTGGGCCTCCTTAGACCCTGCTGGGCCTATTCCCAAAGTATTATTGGCTTGATGCTATTTTAGGGTTATTGGGCCTAAAGTCCATTTAGGCTCCTAAACGGGTCTTGTGATTTGGGCCCTTATTTCAACTTCGTTTGAACTAAATTTGGGCTCCCCCATCAATTTTCGTGCTCTATCCAACCATGTAATCATTTCTCATTTTGGACCCTTTTTCCCTAACGAATTAGGCAAAATGTCGAATCTGCCCTCAGAGACCTCCAGGGGCATTTTTGACCTTTTCCTTCCTCATTTTGGGCTGAAATTTTTACAGGGATCCTAATATTAGACAAGGATGCTATCTGGAAGTTTCGTGTAAAAATAAAACCTGTAGCTTAGGGTCGATTTGGGCAGCACCTATGTTTGCCTAAATGGTGTTCATGCCTTTGATTGATCTATGCTTTTCGAAACTTTAGGCTAAAAACAATTTTAATCTATCAACATAAGGGAAATCATAGAGCACATGACATATGGATTCTTCAAGAAACTTAAAGGCAAACAAAGATCATTTGCAATATCATCAAGGAACATGCATAATGCATCTTTTTCATGCTTTCAACTTTCATAACCTCTTCCTTGAGCCCATGGCTCCTTTCTTTGGCCCCATTTGGCCTTCTCTTAATCAGGGATACTTTAAAGCCTCTTGGCCATCATCATTCTCATTATTGCTCCACATTTCATATCACATATGCATGACATTGAATCATAAAATCATGTAGTGCAACATGCAACACCATAAGCCACTTTTCTTGACCAACCCGTGGCCTATAAGGCTTCAAGCTTAGGCTTATCACCACTGCCATAGCTCATAAAACATGTCCAGAGCTCTTTTGAATAATCAAACCAACTCAGCAAGCAATCTTATACACATGTCATAAGAAATATTCATTAAGCCTTAACATGCAAGGTGTCTAGATTTGGTTTTACTTCATGGCACCTATGAACCTTTCTTTTTGCACAACCTTAAAACCAACATAACCCTAACATGTTCGTCATTGAATCACAGCTCTATGCACACAAATATGTATGATCAATCAATACAAGAGAACATGTCATCCCTCCTCAACAAAACACAAGAACCTAAACCCTTACCTTGGTGATCTCGGGTAGCTCTTGATGTTCTCCTATTAACACAAGATCTATTGGTTAATGACACTGAACTAGGGGCTAAGAAGAAGTGGAAATGATGATGAGGAAGTAGGAAAGAGGTGGTGCAAGGGGGTGTTCAAGGCCTTGGCCGAAACCCCTTTGCCAACTTACCTTGGCATGGAAGTTTTTCCACCTTCCTTCTCTTCTTCTTCTCCTCTTCTCTCCTCTTCTTCTTTCTTTCTCTCCCTCTTGGCCGAATGCTCTCAGCACTCACTCCTCACTCTCTCAACTCAAATGGCCGGCTGTTGGTGTGAGAAATGCATGGCAAGGGTTGGCTTTTATAGCCAACCTTGCCATCATTTGGTCAAGGGGTGGCTGCCACAAGCAAGCCCCTTGATTGGGTGGCTTGGGCGGCACAAGGGCTGGAGGAGCCAAATGGCACACTCCCTCTTCCCTAGGTGGTGATTAAGGATACTTACACAAGCTAAAATCACTTCAAAATCAAATCAAATGTGATTGCAAGCAAGCATGGCCGGTTGGTCCATTTTTGAATCTTACTATTCATGCATTAAGGCCAAGAACATGGGACAAGGGAAAAGGACAAAGAAAACAAGACAAAACAAGGATTTTCTTGTGTGTGCCATGTGACCTAGGGAGGAGAGAGAGAGTGGGACCCACATGACATCAAAGTAGACTTAGGTTAGCAAAATGATTAGCTAAGTTGTAAAGTTAATCAATGCATATGTTAGAGAAAAGAAATAGGTAATTAGTCAAGTAATTAACCGAGATTAGTGATAGAATAATCAAGATTGACACTAGGTAAAAATTTAGATGTAAACAAGAGAATGAAAAGGGAAAGAGATTAAGCATACCGAAATCCATTAGGGTAATTAGAACCGAAATAAATCATGTGTCAAGAAATCAAATCTAATACTTAGAAAATGTTAAATATGAGCTAATGAAGTATACTTAGGAAAAATATCACGTGTTTAAATCAAGCAATAGGAATACTAAGATATTAACAAGAGAATGGAAGAATTTTGTTAAACGCATAGAAACCGATAAAATAGAGAACAAAATTATTCAAATTATTCAAATAAATCTAAAAATTATAGAGAACAAAACTCAAGTCAAATAAGAAATTTAAGCACATGAAAGTAAATCAAATAATGCAGGGAGTTAAGAATTAAAGAAAGAAAGCACATATGCAATTTAAATTAAAAAGGTTAAATTAAAATACTAAAGTCACGAATTTGGAAACCAAAGAAATTAAATAGAGGAAAGAAATCCTTTAAGCAATTAATCGAATGATAAATATTAAACAATGAACAAATTAAGAAAATAAAGTAAATACTATGGAAAAGAACACAATTACTAAAGATATTGAAAGAAAAACCTTACGCAAGAATCATAAAAGGAGCTTAAAAGATTAGGGGTATCACATGTTTGAACCTTCGGAGAAAGAACGGTGCTCGACAGCCCAACCTGTGGCACCCACGTGGTGCGGCCCCTCATGTCCACCTGTCGCTTAGTACAGGGCTCTGCGCTACGAAGCGTATATGGAAATAAGGTTGCGCCTTAGCTTTCAGCTTAAGCTTTTGGCTCAATGGTAACGCTTGATCTGGCCAACAATTGGTATTAGAGCGAGGTCGTTGGTTCGAGTCCCAGGTAGTTGCTGGGGGGGATTGTTAGCTTTATGAGGGCCAGCAATAACCCTTTGACCCGTGTTTGTCCCTCGGGACAGAGAACGGTGCTTGACAGCCCAAGCTTTGGCACCCATGTGGTGCAACCCCTCATGTCCACCTATCGCTTAGTACAGGGCTTCTGCGCTACCAAGCGTATAAGGAAATAAGGTTGCGCCATAGCTTTCAGCTGATGCTTTTGGCTCAATCGTAGCGCTTGATCTGACCTACAAGTGGTATATTGTTGGCTTTGTTCACAATCGATATTTTTGATGATTTCAATAAACGAATTAAGTTTACAAAATGGACATCTTAAAAAACAAAGACATTTTTATCAAAGAGCCAAAAGACAAGAAGATTGAAGATCAAGAAGATGCAAGGAGCTCAAAAGTGAAGATTCAAGACCTTAGGGTATAACCTTGTAACTCTTAGTTTCACTTTTGACAAGGATTTGAATCACACACTTGCATATCTTTCAAAACGTTATAAACCGTTTTACCTCTTGTTTGAAAGATCAAATGTTTTTTAAATGGTTTCAAAACACCACAATCAACTCCCAAACTTTTATATACTTATGAGAAGTTAGTCTTTAAAATTAGTGTTTTTTAAGTTGGTCAAAATCGTGGTTTTAATGAACCGGATCATGTGCTTAAGTTAAAGAGGTCGACTGGCTGGTGAAGCGGTCGACCGGTCTTCGACCACTTGTGTAGCGGTCAACTGTATATCTTTTGAAATAGATCATTGAGTTCTGACATTGTGACCGTTGGGTAACGGAAATACTGAAGCGGTCGACCGGTAAATGAACAGTCTACCGATACAACAGTAAAATTCCTAACGGCTAGAAATGGCTAGTTTTTTCTTGTGGCCTATATAAAGACCTTCCTATTGTCTCTAAAATTAAGAGAACAATCACATATCATTTTACATAGCTTGAGAAATATCTTAAACCTTCCTATTCTATATTTCTCATATCATTCACACAAATTACACTTTCTTATCCTTGTCATTGTGTGAATCAAAGAGATAGAGCTTTCCATTTTCATATCCACTCTTTGAGAGAGTTTATTCTTGTAATCTTCCTATCCAAAAGAGGTGATTCCTTTAGTGAGGTTGTTCACTAAAGAAGAAGCTTAGAGAGGGTATATCTCAAGCTTGGTTGGGTTGTGAGTGGTGAGCCCGAAAATCACTTGGGTTGTGAGTGTTGAGCCGGGAAAGCACTTGTAAGGTTCTCTAGCACCGGAAGCTAGAGTGTACACTATTTGGAAGATAGTGGGAAAACCTCAAGGCTCGGTAAAGGAGCTTGAGGGTGGATGTAGGCGGTTTGCCGAACCACCTAAAAATCTCGTGTTTGCTTCTCTAACCTACTCTTTACATTTAGCTTATTTACTTATCGAATCAATACTTGTTTAAATATTTGTGCTAAATTAGTATTTACTTTGCAAACAACTTTGGGGGTTAAAAGTGAAAAAGTTTGGAAACCCAATTCACCCCCTTTTTGGGTTGCCTTAATCCTTGGACTTACAATTGGTATCAGAGCTTGGTGCTCGTTATACAAGATTTAAAAATCTTGAGTTAGAATGGCAACTTCAAGCTTCAACACTCAAGTTGAAGGACTTTCACACTTAGACCACCATTCTTTAATGGTAGTGATTATGCATATTGGAAAGTTAGGATGAGAATTTATTTTCAATCTATTGATTATGATTTATGGTTATGCATATTGAATGGTCCACATATTCCACAAAGAAAGTTGGAGAGGTTGAAACCCTCAAAAATGAAAATGAATATAGTGACCTAGACAAAAAGAAAATCTCTCTAGATGCAAGAGCTATGAATATTCTTTATTGTGCTTTAGATAGATGTGAATTTAATAGAAAATCTTCTTGCACAAATGCTAAGAAATTTGGCATGCTCTAGAGATTACTCATGAATGGAACAAACCAAGTGAAAGAGTCAAAATAATATGTTTGTCCATAACTATGAGTTATTTAAAATGACACCGGAGGAATCCATTAGTGACATGTATACTAGATTTACCAACATTATAAATGCCTTGAATGCACTTGTAAATCTTATACTAACTCGGATTTGGTGAGAAAAATCCTTAGGTCACTACCAAAGTCATGGGAAGCAAAGGTGACTGCGATTCAAGAGGCTAAAGATCTCACCAAGCTACCTCTAGAAGAGCTTCTCGGATCCCTCATGACCCATGAGATCCAAATGCTCGAAAATGAAGATGAGAGTAAGAAAAAGATGAGGATCGCTCTCAAATCTTCCATAATCGAAGATGAGGATGACGATGAGGAAGACATAGTCTTGATGACTAGAAAGTTCAAGAACTTCCTCAAAAGAAAGAAAGAGAAGAGAAGCCTCAAATACAGAAAACATCTTGGAATGTTAACGATGAAAGCTCCTCCTCCGAAGAAGAAGATGGAGAAATCGCTAACATGTGCCTCATGGCATTTGAGGATGATGATGATGAGGTATACTCTTTGGATGATGAACCTAAACTTTCATATATTGAACTTCAAAATGCCTTTGATGAACTTCTTTGTCAATTTGAAAAAATTGGTTCAAAATATACATCCTTGAAAAAGAAACTCATTTTGATCTCAAAAGAAATTGATTTATTAGAAAATGAGCGAAATACTCTAAAGCTTGAAAATGATTTACTCCAACAAAAAGCTTTAGAATTTGAAAAGGAGAAAGTTGCTTTGAACAACAAAATAGTTTCTCAAAGCAAAATCCTTGAGAAGTTCACTCAAGGAAAGAAATCTTTGGATTTGATTCTTGGTAGTCAAAGATGTGTCTTTGACAAAAGTGGCTTAGGCTACAAGCCTTCTATTCACCAAAAATATTTTAAGAACTATTTTTTGAAGGCTAAGTCTTTTTGTGCACCTACTCAAACATGCCATTTTTGCAACAAAGATGGGCATCTAATTTTTTGATTGTGCATTGAAGAAACTTGGGAGCAAGACTCTCAAGAAGACATGGGTTCCAAAAGGAACCAAGGCTAACACCGAAGGACCCAAGAAAGCTTGGGTACCAAAAATATTTTCTTGATTCTTTTTAGGATTCAAGAAGGATGGAGCAATAAAGAGTACTTGGATGAAACTTGCCTATCAAGAAGGCTTGTGACATTTGAGGACAAATGCTAAGGGGAAAACCTTTGGTAATCTTCTTACATGTTAATCTTCTAAATGCAAATGTATTCATCTTTGACATATTTCTTACATTTATCAAAATAGAACATCTATGAGCAAACATTTTTACAAAATCATGAACTTTTATGAGATTTTGTGAGCTTCAATTTTTTGTTGAAAATGACCTTTAAATTGTAATTGGTAGCTAAGAGGTTGGTACAAACCCACTCGGTGGGCTACTATCGTAATAGCGATGGACTCTGAGTCCCCATTAGTCATCCTCTATACCATTTCAATGAGATTGTCATTTAAAACTCCAAGTTGTTCTTTTGGATGTTCTTTTAAATGAAAATGATTATTTGAGTTCTATCCATGCATTCATTTTTTGATTGACAAAGGGGAGATTTCTTAATGTCGATATGCTTGTATTCCCTTTGATCATGTGATGGATATTGGTAGAATGCATGTTTGGGAAAGCTATTGATGGATAATGCATGCACATATCTTAATTTTTATCAAATTTTAGGTGATGCATCCATCTAAGTTTATATCCTTTGTCTTTTTGATGTGACAAAGGGGAGAAATGTGTTGATAGTTTTAATGACTATATATTCTCCTTTTGAATTGGATTATGAATATTGGCTACTAATGCTTTGTCTCAAGTTTCAAATGATTGTCCAATTGCAAAAGATAGGGGAGTCATCCCAAAACTATCAATTTATTATCATCATCAAAAAGGGGGAGATTGTTGGCTTTTGTTCACAATCGATATTTTGATGATTTCAATAAATGGATTAAGTTTATAAAATGGACATCTTCAAAGACAAAGACATTTTTATCAAAGAGCCAAAGACAAGAAGATTGAAGATCAAGAAGATGCAAGGAGCTCAAAAGTGAAGATTCAAGACCATAGGGTATAACCTTGTAACTCTTAGTTTCACTTTTGACAAGGATTTGAATCACACTTGCATATCTTTCAAAACATGCATAAACCGTTTTACCTTTGTTTGAAAGATCAAAAATTTTTAAATGGTTTCAAAACACCCAATCAAACTCCCAAACCTTTTATATACTTATTGGAAGTTAGTCTTTAAAATTGTGTTTTTAAGTTGGTCAAAATCGTGGTTTTAAATGAACCGGATCATGTGCTTAAGTTGAGGAGGTCGATTGGTGAAGACCGTTGACCGCTTGGTGTGAGGTCGAGGTATATCTTTTGGAATAGATTCGTTGAGTTTTGATGTTGTGACCGTTGGTGCGGTCGACCGGTACAATGGTAAAATTCCTAACGGCTAGAAACGACTAGTTTTATCTTGTGGCTGTATAAAGACCTTCCTATTGTCTCTAAAAAAGAGAGAACGACCACATATCATTTTACATAGCTTGAGAAATATCTTAAACCTTCTATTCCATATTTCTCATATCATTCACACAAATTACACTTTCATATCCTTGTCATTGTGTGAATCAAAGAGATAGAGCTTTCCATTTTCATATCCACTCTTTGAGAGAGTTTATTCTTGTATCTTCCTATCCAAAAGAGGTGATTCCTTTAGTGAGGTTGTTCACTAAAGAAGAAGCTTAGAGAGGGTATATCTCAAGCTTGGTTGGGTTGTGAGTGGTGAGCCCGAAAATCACTTGGGTTGTGAGTGTTGAGCCCGGGAAAGCACTTGTAAGGTTCTCTAGCACCCGGAAGCTAGAGTGTACACTATTTGGAAGATAGTGGAAAACCTCAAGGCTCGGTAAGGAGCTTGAGGGGTGGATGTAGGCGGGTTTGCCGAACCACCTAAAAATCTCGTGTTTGCTTCTCTAACCTACTCTTTACATTTAGCACTTATTTATTTATCGCATAAATTTAAATACTTGTGCTAAATTAGTATTTACTTTGCAAACACGTCTTTGGGGGTTAAATGCGAAAAAGTTTGGAATCTCAATTCACTCCCCCTCTTGAGTTGCTTTATCCTTGGACTTATAATTCGCACATTGACAAGGATGTGAAAATGTAATTTGTGTGAATGATATGAGAAATATGAATAAGAAGGTTTAAGATATTTCTTAAGCTATAGAAATGATATGTGGTCATTCTTTCTTTTTTTTTGAGACATTAGGAAGGTCTATATAATATAGGCCACATTAGAATTAATTTCTAGCCGTTGGGGGTCGATCTAACAATTTTACCTTGTCGGTCGACCGCTTCAACTAGTCGTTGCCTAACGGTCATAAAATTTGAACGTTGTACGGGGGCTTCATGTTGATATGCCATCATTCATCTACCAATCCGTCCGTGCTGAGGCGCTGAAGACCGATGCTCATATTTCGTTGCCTTATGGTGTTCTTCTGACCCAGTTCCTGCATAACTTGATGGTACCCAAGGGTGCCGATGAGCTGAGGGTGCTTCACTTGGGTCAATTAACAAGACAACGCTCTCAAAGTCGATGGCGCAGACACGACTAGTGCTAGTGCAGGCAGCTAGAGCTAGACGAGAGGAGCAGGATCAGGGGACGAGGAGGAGGATGATGGATAGGGCTCCTCCAGGGATAGCGGCGAGTTGGGTGGTGTCTATGATGACTGAGTTGACTGAGCAGATGTGAGCGGTCATGCAGCCCACCCATGAGATGGTGGGTAATATCAGTTTTCGGCTAGCAGCTTTGGAGCTTAAGGTTGTGAGCATGGACGCTGAGTTGAAGAAGCAGGTGTCCGAGGTTCAGTTGGCCCTGAAGGGCGTCGCTACCAGTGCAGAGCTAGTTGCCCTGACTGAAAGGGTCGTGTTGCTTGAGGAGCACATGAGTGATGTTCGGGTGGTTCTGCATCTCTCTGATGATTGACGATCAGTAGATATTTAGGATCTTTTTTATTTTTTATTTTTTATTATATTTTGAGGACATCTATTTTTATTTTATGTTTTGAGTACGTATATTGGGATTGTACCTGTTGTTATTTCATTTTGCTTTATGTTATTTCATTTCGTTACTCTTTCCCAATTTCATTACACTCCTGCACTCTTATTTATATTAGAAAGAAAAAAAATAAGATTGTCAAAACCATTCGGACAAGAAGATAACCGTCCGGACGTATTACAGTAAGGTCGAACGGCGTCATACTTCGCAAGAAAAGCATTCGGACGGTAACTTAAACAGGGTTCGGATGCTTGTTTTAGATGGTAGTGTTGAGAAGCTGTCATTTATGGGTTTCCAAATGGCACCGTGAAAGTTAAGAAAGCGTTGGGCGGTTTATGGTGAGTCTGGACATTTTTTTTGAGATCAGACGCTGTCGTTTGGTGGTTGCTAAAACGGTGTCGTCAGCTGTAAGTCTCCGTCGGACGGTATGAAAATTTAGGCGGCATGTTTTTCCCTCGTAATCTTTTACACGTAGGCGTCTGAACGTTATTATTTGCGTCCGAACGGGTTATATTCGTTTGAAAGACTGGAAATCGCGGACAGTATATCGAAAATGAAAACTTAGAAATTTGAGAGATTTGAGCAAGAAGAGAAGAGGGGAGCTGATTTAAAACGTTAATCTCATTGAAAAGGGTGTGAAAGAAGCAACCCATTTGGGATTACGAATTGGATTGCATTTAAGGTTAGTGGGTTTTAAATGTTTTTTTTTTTATTTTATAATGAAAAGCATGGATTTTAGGATATCAAAGTATGTGTTTTTCAAATTTTTAGGGTCTAAAATGATAGCAATTGAGTTTGGAGTTGGTTGTGATGTGTTTATATTGAAAATTTGTCATTTGGGTTGATTTTGGCATGAATTTGTGTTGAAAATGTCATCAGTTCATTGAAGAACTGTGTTGTTCAACAATCGCAATTCGGACGGTCTATATACCGTCCTGACTTAATTTATCAGTCGGACGCTTTACAAAAAGGTCCGAACGCTTATATTTTATGTTCGGACGGTTAATAGCGTCTGAACGGTTTTTGCTATCATGTTCATGCATTCATTAATTAGTAGCCTTAGCCCCCGTTTAAGAATTACATAGAGTTCGGATAACGAACTAAGTGTAATTCTTGAATTGTCCACGTTATGGACCGTTTGATTTTACAATATGCGTAATGTGCGTAATTGTATCTGATATTGTGACTGATGTGTTTAGAAATTTCGATGCAAATCTCCTTTTGTCTTCCGGATACACATTCAGCATTGAGCTTGTACACTTGCCTTCATTGGTAGTTGTTTATACTCAATGTTGTAGGCGTGTATCTGGGAAACTGAGGGAAATGCTGTCAAAATTTCTAAAGCATCAGTCACAATAGTCGGGTCAAATTTTGCGTTTCTAACTATTATATATGTTAAGATGACTTCCAACTAGATTCCGACCGAGCTGAGGATCGTTTCACTGTGACATCTACGATGAACACAGCGTACAAGACGCACAGAAATAGAATGTTCCAGCATTACTCGTTGTTCAATTCCAATATGAACAAGGAAGAATGGACTCGTGTTTGTGATTTATTCGCAAGCGAGGAATTTCAGGTTAAATATTTTTTTTTTTTTATTTTATTATTAATTGTGTAACAACTGTAAATGTACAATGCAGAGGAGGAGTGCAATCAACAAGGAGAATAGAGCTAAGCTGAAGATTGTACACACATTGGGAGCGAGGTCTTTCCAAACGCGAGAGCATTGTTAGTAAGTAATTAATTTAAATTTTTATTATTTATTATTTAAATAAATGACTTAGGTATTTTAATATGCACGTTTTATATTTCTTTTGGTGTACAGAAAAATCCAGAATCTGATGAGATTAGTGCTGCGTTGCTTTATAAAAAGACGCATACTAATAAGGATGGCATGTGGACATCAGAAGATGCACGAGAAAATTTTGTAAGTTGTAACATTAGATTTAATGATGCATTCGTGTGCATTTATGTTTCATATGTGCTAGTTTTTATCTTCTTTTCTAATTTTGTAGGAAAAAATGGAGGCGTTACAGTTGCAGCACGAGTCAGAGGGAAAGTCATACACCGAAGTGGAGATTTTGCTGAGGTGTTGGGGACGAAAGCGGGTTACGTGCGAGGTTTAGGCCGTTCAGTACGGTCTGTTGGATCATCTTCATCAGTATAGTCCGTTGATTTGTCCCGGAGTTGGAGGAGGCAGATTACAGATTGAGGAGATGAGGGCTAGACAATTGGAATATGAAGCGCTTCTTGTCAAACGGTCAGATATGGAGCAGACGATGCGAGAGCATCTGCAGATGATGGAGGAGCAGCAACGGAAGAAAGACGAAGAGCTGATGCAAATGTTGGCAGAGCAGCAACGGAAAAAGATGAAGAGCACCAGAAGATGATGGAGGAGCAGCAAAGGACCCTAGTGGAACAACAAGAACGGAGGATGCAACTAATGGCGGAGCAGATGCGTGAGCAGCTGGTGGAGCAGATCAGACAGCTGCAATCTCGTTCGACACCCAAACAAAAATTTGGGTAGATTTATATATTTTTACTACTTTCTTAGCACTTATCGATTACGTATTTTATTTACTTTTAATAACGATTGCATATTTATAGATATTTTATTATTTTATGAGCATTGAATATCTTTCTATTTATATTATTTGTAAATTATTTTAAAATTTTTAATTAAATTAGTTGAAATACAAAGAAAACCGTTCGAACAGTATGAGTGGAAGTCTGAACGGTTAATTGGCGTTGACAATGTGCACACGCATAACAATCCGTCTGCACACATCACGTCAAATGAGTCCGTCCGAACGTTTCTTTTCGCTTGCAAATGATCTTTTATGTAGCAAACGTGCGCACGCTACAACTAAACGTTCAAACGTGTTTAACAGAACAAGTGTCCGAACTTTATGTGTCATAGTTCAAACGGATTTAGAGGACAAATAAAATATTTCGTCATAAATGAAACAACGGTGCGGACGTCTTTACGCACACGTCCGAATGTGATGTATGTATGTTCGGACGATGTTGTATATCTGTGCGCACGGATTGTAGATGTCGAAATTCATTTCATCACCCTGGATGAACCGTTCACATGAACCATCCGAACATGTTGAGAGTACGTTCGCATAGCTCATGCGAACGGTTGAATTGTACTGGGCCAACCCAGACTCCTTAAGACACTCACGAAAAAAGATATGCATCAGAGAAAAATAAGAGCAGTTAAACCAAATCCTTTCTTGGAGGAACTTCTTCTCCTCTTCCATCATTACTAACGATACTACTTTGCAGACAGAAGAAAACGAAAAACATGTTATAGGCAAGAAATTACAAGTCTCAGTGAACCTTTTATAGTAGTTGGAAAAAATCGGTGCTCAAAGTTAATATTATTGAAAACAGAATAATGTTTTCTATACTGATTGAATAATTTCGTATAAGCTGTGCTCTCTAATTATAATACAATCGAGGTAAAATAAAAGGAAAGAATAATCTCCTAATTTAAGAGTGTGAATTTGTCTAAATAAGGTCTAAATGATCTCTTGTCAATCTATCCCTCTAATCACTCCACATTAATCGGGATTTCAACACTCCCCCTCAAGTTGGATCATAAATGTTGATCATGTCCAACTTGCAAATGAAAACTTTGAAATTCTGCCGAGATAGCCCTTTGGTGAAGATGTCTGCAGTTTGCTCTTTAGTAGGAACGTAAGTCATATAGATTATTCCACCTTCCACCTTCACCTTCACAAAATGTTTGTCCACTTCTACATGTTTGGTCTGCTCATGTTGAATTGAATTGAGAGAGATGTTGATCGTAGCTTTGTATCGTAGTAGAGTTTGATTGGAAGTTTTATAGTGATGTGTAGTTCTTCTAACAGTCTCTTTTGCCAAATCCCTTGTGACACAGCTCTAAACTCTGCTAGAACACTACTTCTGGCCAGTACATTTCGTTTCTTACTTCTCCAAGTCACCAAGTGTCCTCATACATAAGTGCAATATCCAATAGTAGAACGTCTATATTCCTTTGCACCTGCCCAATCAACATCTGTGAAGACTTCTACTCCTTTACTTTCATTCTTTTTTAAGCGAAGCCCCCTCCCCAGGGAGCCCTTGAGATATCTAAGGATTTTGTAAACAGCTTCATGGTGAGCTTCAGTTGGTGAATGCATATGTTGGCTTACCACACTTACTGCAAATGCAATGTCAGATGAAGTGTGTGATAGGTAGATTAGTTTGCTGACTAGTTTCTGATATCTGCCTTTCTCAACGAGGTTTCCAACATCTTCTACTTTTCTTCCTGCTTCAAAAGGTGTCATTTGGTTTACATCCAAGCATTCTAGTCTTGGTTAGAAGATCAAGAACAAACTTTCGTTGAAAATATCGCATATGTCCCAAATCTTTTACTTCAAATTCAGTTGCTAGAATTTTCTTTAGTTTCTCCATCTCCACTATATCATCTCTGGTTAGGATTATGTCATCGACATATACAATTAGAATCGTTTTCCTCCCATCTTCAGATTGGTGGAAGAACATAGCGTGGTCTAGCTGATATCCTTGACTATTTATCACTTTTGCGAATCTATCGAACCATGCTCTGGGTGACTATTTTAGACCATACACAGACTTCTTGAGTTTACAAATCTGGTTTTCTTCACTCTCTTTACAAAAGCCTGCTGCTGTTGTCATGAACACTTCTTCTTCTAGTTCACCATTTAGGAATGCATTCTTGATGTCAAGTTATTGGAGAGGCCAATCCAGATTTGCTGCTAAAGACAAAAGGGCTCGAACTGTATTCAACTTTGCCACAGGTGCAAAGGTCTCTGTGTAGTCAATGCCATGGGTTTGTGTATACGCTTTCGCAATAAGCTGAGCTTTGTACCATTCTATCGTCCCATCCTCATTATATTTCAAAGTAAAGACCCATTTGCAGCCAACAAGTTTCTTTCCTCTCCTTCAAGGCCTCCTGAATATTCCCTAGAACGTTTACACTATCAAGGTTAGAAGTAAAGGCACGAAACCTTGTAGATAGAGCATTATAAGATATGAATTTGGAGATAGGATGGAGAGTACATGAACGAGTTGGTTTTCTTAGAGCAATGGGTAAGTTAGTATCAAGAGATTTAGATTTACCGGAATTGGAAGGAGACTCATGGAGACTTGGAGCTGTCACCAGTTTCAACTCTCTTGGTGCCTTGGGTGCAAGATGATCCGTGTACCTTGATTTTGGCTTCTAGGAATAAACAAGTATCTCCTTTGCATTTTGTTTGTCTGCATCAACCCCTTAAGGTACAGCTTTCTTCTATAGATGGCATATTAGAATGGGGGGTTAAGAAAAATCAGTGTTTGAGACCAGTTCAGAAGGAGTGATATCGAAGGCCAAAAATTGAGCTTCTTCTTCACTCAAAGGCTCCCCCTGAAGAGAGGGCTTTTGGAAGTAAGGAGTTTGTTCTAAAAAGGTAACGTCAAGGCTAACAAATATCTTTTTTGTGAATGGGTCATAACATTTGTAGCCTTTTTGAATAAGAGAGTATCCAATGAAAACACACTTAAGAGCTCTAGGATCCAACCTATTGCGATGATGGGAATGAACATGAACAAAGGTGGTACAACCAAACATTTTAAGAGGGAGACCAGAACAGAGACGTGAGGTAGGGAAACAATGCTGGAATTTTTGAAGAGGTGTCTCGAAAGAGAGAACACAGTTAGGCATTCTATTAATAAGGTAGGTAGATGCCAAAATTGCATCACCCCAGAAATTTTTTGGCATGTTTGTAGTAAACATCAATGCACGAGCAACCTCAAGGAGGTGGCAATTTTTGTGTTAGGCAACTCCATTTTGTTGGGGAGTGTCGACGCATGAACTTTGGTGAATCATCCCATGTTTTTGAAAGGACAGTACTGAAGTATTCTATGCCATTATCAGTGTGCAAGATTTTGATGTGTGTTTGGAATTGTGTTTGAACCATGGAATGAAAATTGATAAACACAAACCGAACATCGGTTTTGTTTTTCAAGAGGTAAACCCAACAAACTCGAGTATGATCGTCAATGAATGTAACAAACCATTTCAAGTGAGTATATTAAAAATGCAAAAAGGACCCCATAAATCACTATGAATGATCGTAAATGGTTAGGATGCTTTGTATGTGGATTGTGGGAATGAAGTACAGTGATGTTTTGCAAGTTCACAGATTTCACATTGAAAATCAAAGGATTTGTTATTCGAAAACTGAGAAGGAAACAAACGTCTCAAATATTGAGAATTGGGATGACCTATTCTAAAATGCCATAACAAAATGTCATTATTTCTAGGGACAGATACAGAGTCACAAATTGCAGTTTAACCATGTTCACTCACAGCAGCCTCCTCAAAGTAGTAAAGTCCCTCACACTCCTTAGCATTGCCAATTTTCTTCCCCGATGATAGGTTTTGAAACACACAGTGAGAGGGAAGAAATTTAGCAGAATAATTGGAGTCTTTTGTCAACTGGCTAATGGACAGTAAATTGTAGGACAAGTTTGGAACATGAAAGACATATGTGAGAGTTATAAAGTCGGAGATTCAAATACTTCCTTTTCCTGCAACAGATGAGAGTGATCCATCTGCAATTTTTACTTTAAGATTGCTAGCACAAGGTGAGTAAGAGGAGAAAAGTTGGTATGAATCAGTCATGTGATCATAAGCGCTTGAGACAAAAATACATGGATTTTGGATATGGAGGTACTCAAAGAGTTGAAAAATTTACCTTTGTGTGTTAAGGAATTGGAAGAGACATTCTAGGATGACTAACTGGATGTTTGGAGGCTAGAAAAGATTTTGTAGAGTTGTTACATCTAGTCAGGATTATATGCACTATTGGAAGAGGTGTTGTTTTCCGCCTGGGGTTTCTCTGCGAGATGATCGAGATTAGCTTGGCAGCCATGATTTTTGTTGATCTGTCTTGGTTTCCAGTCCACCAGCTTCCTGTGGATCTCCCAACAGGTGTCCTTCATATGGCCCGACTTGTGACAATGATCGCACCAGAGGCGACTCTTTTGCTGTCTTGGGCCGGATCCAGCTTTGGGTCCTTTAGATATTAAGGCTGACATTTTAGGTCCACTCGACCTAGTAGACAAATGCTTTGTCATCATCACTTTGTGCCAAGTCTCTTTTCTCTTGACTTCTGAAAATACTTCATGCGTTGAAGGCAGAGGACGTTGCCCGAGTATTCTACCTTTAACGTCATCCAAATCGCGGTTCAGGCCAACGTGAAACTCATACACTCGTTCGTTTTCAAGTTTCTTCTTATGCCAAACGTTGTCTGCAAAGGACTCCCACTCTTCATCGAAGCTCAGATCGAGTTCTTGCTAGAGAGCTATCATCTCCATGTAGTAGTCGATGACCTCCTTCTCTCCTTGCTTCATCTACCCTAATCAGGTCTTAATGTCGAAGATCTGGGGGAGTTTTCAACATTAGAGTACGTCTCTTGAACCGCATCCCATACATCTTTTGCCATCCGCAAGAACAAATAAGTCTTTCTAATGATGGTTTCATGGAGTTCACAAGCCATGCAATCACATTGAGTTTTCTAACCTCCATTTTTTCAGAGAGGTAGCTTCGGTCGATGGTGGCTGCTTTGTCTCTGTGGTAAGATAACCCAGCTTTCCTTTGCCATCAATCACATGCTTAATAGATTGAGCCCATTTACAAATATTTGTTCCATTCAATTTCTCCACCGTGAGTTGAAATGACGATTTGTCAAGTCCATTTGAGCCCATGGTGGAGATAGCTGATGTCTCACTAGCAGAATTTTCAGAGGTTACCAACCCTTTGTTGTTGATGGCAGCTTCTGTCATTGATAGCTAGGGTTAGAGGTAACCTGGCTTTGATACCATGAAAATAGAATAATGTTTTCTATATTGATTGAATAATTATGTACAAACTGCTCTCTAATTATAATACAATCGAGATAAAATAAAAGGAAAGAATAATCTCCTAATTTAAGAGTGTAAATCTGTCTAAAAAGGATCTAAATGATCTCTTGTCAATCTATCTCCCTAATCACTCCACATTAATCGGGATTTCAACAATTATCACCATCTATGAGTTGTATGAATACTTAACATGGAATCCACCAGTCTCTTAGAGAGACAGTATATTCAGTTAGTGTTCATATAAGAGTTGGACCAAAAGAAATCCAGCCGGTGTGTTTTACAAAACTATTTTATGGATACATAAAAGTATATTATATATTTCAAAATTTTTTGTGGTCCAACTGAGTTGTGAACTAAGCAATCAAAGTTTACATGAGATAGGGACATGACGGTGATATTTGGTTCTGAGGGTAAGTGGGAGATTGTTAGAATTATGTGCCCTCGATAACCAAATAATTAATCCAGTCCTAATATCTCATATGAAATATAGTTTGGTGGAAGGAATTAATTGTATGTAAATGGGCATATTTGTAATAATCTCAAATTTCAAGGGTCAATTACAATATGTTGATGGACTTGATTGTAATTAGTAGAAGCCCTAATTTTATTAGAAGAAGAGTTCTTCAGTTTAATCCTACGGCTGGAATTTGAGATCCCTAAGGATCCTATGTCTCATGCTCTCTCTAGGGTTTCCCAAGGCCTATAAATATAACTGTTATATTCAAGGGTTAGCCATTAGAACCTATTAGAGAAATTCCAAAAAGAGAGAGTGACATAAATCCCTTAGGAGGCAACGCATCTGAGTTGCTGTTCTGAATTATTGGAGCTTTGGATTGATCGTAAAGTGGCTTGAAGTTTGTGGATTCTTGAATTCCTGTATCAGGTAGGTAATGAATCCGCAATTGCAATTATAATCCTGATTGATGTTTTGTTGAAAACATGTTTGTTTTAATTTAATTCCGCATAAACTATCAATTAACAACATCGTATAACTGCTTCACTTCTAACGATTACCCTACTGCTTCAGATGGAATCTGTGATGGTAATAAAACAGCCTGTACAAGGGAATATATCTCAGAAGATCTTCTCAGTCTATGAAGTCTGGTTCTGCTTGGTCTCACTTCACCTTCAATCCGTCAGCCGTGCAGTCAGAAATAGGCCATCCATGATCTGCAGTTGAGAATGGCCAAGCACCTTTGGAAATGTGACGATACCAAAAATTTAGATCTCCAGGACAATCTTCTAAGACCTTCAAGCAAACAAGCACAATTAGTCCTTTAAGGATGCTACGAACAATATTGAAGAGACAATTAATTATAAAAAAAGAGAGTTAAAAAAATCATCTCTGCTTAAACCTGGGAATCCTTTATGTACTCGTGAGCTTTTCTTAAAGTTGGTGCATATTCTTCATCGATGTTAGTTTTTTTTTTCCTACTTCTTCATCGATGTTAGTTGATATAATCGCTTGAACAGCAAAAGCTGTATCCCATAATTGACTGCCATTATAACCCTGCATCAAAATCATTATCAACAAACAAAAGGTACTACATCATCAGAATCTCAATTCTAAAGTCAGTGAAATATGATCGTGGCCAAAAAAATACTACATCAAGTAATTACAAATTCCAAAATAGTACCAAATCCAAACTGACATGAGGTGACAAATGGGAGGTTGGAGGGAGGGGAGAGAGAGCGAGAAGAGAGACTCATAAATCAGGCAAAGACTGTCTAATGCATGGACCTGCATTTTCATGCCATCTTCGGCAATCCACAAATAATCAAAGATTCTTGGTAGATGCAATTTGAATTTTTCTGAGTTCGGATCCTCCGCCCAACAACAAAGCATGTTTAACACCTGCGTAATCCACCAAATACATGAATAAGCAAGGATGGAACTAACAATAAGAACAGCGTGTGCCTCCAAGTGAAGGTGTCAGGCTAAAGAAACTAACTGATTTTGACTCTTCAATTCATATTACATTTGACAAACAATAAAAAATCCTCTTAGCTTCAAATGAACTTCCTGCCATACGAAAATAAAATAAAAGAGACGAGCAAAATCGACAATTCATAACAATACCTTATTTACAGGCCCTATGCATAAATACCGAGTATTTTCATCTTCATAGTGGAAATGCTCCATTACAGAGTGCAAAGCCTTCTCCCTTAACCTTTTTGCAGGCCAACGCATAAAAATAGGTTCTTATGCATGGTAAAGAGATGCCCAAAGGATATCCTAAACCAGTGGATGTGGGTAGTATAGATCTTCCTAATAATATTTGTAACAAAAGAGAGCGTTAAACATAACAGAAGTTGCAAATGACCTGTTATGAACTATAAGTGCTGTCGCACATTACTGTTATGAACTTTCTATACATTTATTTTTTTTTTAATGAATAAGCTGCTAACTTTATTAGAAAGAAAATAAAGAGAATGGGAGAGAACAGTACAAACGATGTACTAAACTCACTCAAAGCATACAAGCAAAATAGCTAACAAAGTCATGAAAATCTAAGAAAGGACCCATCACAGCATTAGCCCAAAGATAAATGGAAAGTAAGAAAGTGTCTTGCAACTGATTCGATGACATAGCAGAATCATCAAAGCATCTTCGATTGCATTCCCTCGACAAGCACCACCAAATACATAACGAAATCATCTTCCAAACCACTTTAGCCATTGGATCCATTGAGCGAACAATAGTTTAAGCTAGCTTTCATTTAACAGACAGCAAACATATGATTGAAGATAACTGAATTGCAGATATGCAACAATGAAATACTCTGAGCTGGCAAGCACTACGGTATTTTGACACACTACAGTAAAGAATATGATATTAATCTTCATTGGACTCTGCGGCTAGTGAGAACTAATTATTTTTAGGTCCTGCTGGACACCATAGCTTTCAAGTTTAAAGATCTTTTAAAGCTCTACAGTCCAGGACCAGTTCTTTTCCTCGGAAAACTAGGTTGAAAGTTAAAGCTCTCCCAGGAGTAGCATTCTTCAGCATAACAGCTTTTGGGAAGATCCAGGACCGATCAGCATGGACTCTGGCTGGCGCAAGTATTCAAGAGCAACTCGACATGGGCTAAAGGCTTTTGAATCCAGGCAGGTTTGCGGGCACAACAACACAGCTGGACAAGCCAGTTCACTTATCATCTTACCACACATGGGAAAGATGGACAATACTCAAGAGTATCCAAGCAGGCATAACAGCAAGTATCAATGGTGTAACAACAAAAATTATATCTTTCAACTTATAAACACAGCATGCCTCTGACTTCTAAGGGGATGTTCATTTGTAAACATATTCTTAAGTGATACCTTTTCGCATTCCCCTTCATCCTTCCATACTTTCCTCAAGCTTATTTCAGGATGAACACAACCCTGCTAGCAAAGAGAGATTGCCCATGACAAAAAAACTCTATGTGTTCTCAGCATCCAGCTTCTACCACTAAAACCTCAGTTTAATTTCTGAACGGAAGAAAAGCCAAACTATCATATATGTGCAAATTCATCTAAGAACGTTATAGGACCTTGGTTTTTAGGTCAAAGAATGGGAAGTGGAAACCTGGCCACTGAGATGTTATAGAGCTTTCCCAGCGTGCAACTCTTCCAATTACCACCAGGCAAAGACACTTGTGAATTAGAACAGTAATGTCAAAGGAAAGATTTGCTGGCCATTATGCTAGCCATTAAATCCAGCGACAGTTAGATATTTTCTTTGTCCACTTCAATAGCAAGAATTACTCGGCTTGGGCATTTCAGTTCAAAATCTTTGTCACCCGCACGGATCTATGAGATTATAATGATGACAGTAGTCCTTCTTCGGATAAAGACAAAAGAAAAGGAGGAAAATGCCAAATGGGTAGTCAAGGATGCTCAAGTTATGTAATGGATTCTTGGGTCTATTGAGCCCAATATTATTCCAAATTTTCAGCTGTCCAAACTAGCTTCCGAAATGTGGATCTATTTGAAAAATAGTCAAACAAATACTGCCAGACTCAATTAGTCGAATTACCAATCAACCTATACTTCCTCAATTTTGTTTTGGGAAAACTGAGTATATTAATATTGTCTATGCTACTAGATCTCCTGTATCTGATCATAAAAAGCATATAAAATTCGAAGCCACAAGATCCAATTTTAGCTGAGAGTGTTCCACATTGGATGCATGTCTGAATGATCTGATCTCTTTTGTGGAACTGAGAACGAATTCTAATACTCACACACACAATGGAACAACATCTACTCCAATTCTGCACCTGTTCTCGTGGCTTATGTCGTGCAAGAGAGGAGATGCGGGATCTGGGACATAAAGGAAAGAGGTTTTTAGCTAGGGCTCCGAAGCGTATGCTTCAGTTGCAAGGAAAAGATTTGGTCATCGGATACTCGTAGCCAAAGTTATTGAACTGCCCAATTAAGAGTTTCCTTCAATCTACCTGCTCAAGGTAATTCAATCAATGTGGAATCTGACAGCTCATCTACTCAGCTCCCCCTGCATCATTGGGCATTTCAGTTCAAAATCTTTGTCACCCGCACGGATCTCTGAGATTATAATGATAACAGTAGTTCTTCTTCGGATAAAGACAAAAGAAAAGGAGGAAAATGCCAAATGGGTAGTCAAGGATGCTCAAGTTATGTAATGGATTCTTGGGTCTATTGAGCCCAATATTATTCCAAATTTTCATCCAAACTAGCTTCCGAAATGTGGATCTATTTGAAAAAGCTCTATAGTCAAACAAATACTGCCAGAATTTAAATTAGCGCTGAATTATCCAATCTCACACAGGACAACCTCCCCATCTCCTTTTATTTTGTTTTCGGGAATCTTTGGACTGAGTATATTAATATTGTCTATGCTACTAGATCTCCTGAAACTATAAGAGGGATCAGTTTCTAAAAACTCATATTAAAATTCGAAGCCACAAGATCCAATTTTATGAACTGAGAGTTTTTCCACATTGGATGCATGTCTGAATGATCTGATCTCTTTTGTGAGGATAAACGAATTCTTACTCACACAACAATGGAACAACATCACTCCAATTCTGCATGGCTTATGTCGTGCAAGAGAGGAGATGCGGGAGGGACATGAGTACTCTCCAATGCTTCAGTTGCAAGGGATTTGGTCATTATGCTTTGAACTGCTCCAAAAAGTTTTTCAATTATTGTAAAAAATTTGGTCATATCATTAAGGAATGCTCTATCTGACCTCCAAAGAAGTAAAACAGCTTAAAATTTCTTTGTTGGCTCTTCAAGTGCTTCTAGCCATGTGAATACCGCTTCTTTTCCATTGAATGTTCCAAGTCCTGTTCAGCCCATAACTCCTAAAGGATACAACAAATGATTATTTCAGCATTCTCTGCTTTAGGCGAATCAGGTAAAATTTCTTCTGCCTCATAGCATTGGTTTTTGATTTCAGAGCTTTCCACCATATGACCAATAGTGTTGTTCCTCTTACAAATGTGCAAAAGTATACAGGAAATCTCAAGATCCATGCTGCAAATGGTAGTCCCTTGTCTATCACTATTGTCGCCGATGTTTCTCCTTCCTTAGCCAATGTGTTTGTTTCTCCTAGTCTTATTACTAATCTTGTTTCCGTGGGTCAGTTGGTTGACAATGGCTGTCACATTGAATCTTCTCAATCTGGTTGTGTTCTGCAGGATCAAATATCTGGTAGGATGATCGCGAAGAGGCCAAAAGCGAGACGTTTCTTTCCTCTTCATCTACCATTATTCATTTACCTTTGAATTTTATTACTTTTCATTTTGTTCAAGTTGATAACTGAATGTGGCATAGGTGCCTAGAACATCCAAATACTTCATAATTTGTTACATTTATCATTTACTGGTTTACATTCAATTAGAGCGTTGTCCATTTTGATTGCAATTTGTGTAAACTTGGAAAAAGCAAAATTCGGACGTTTCCCACTCACACTCCTGATCAAGTTAGACCTTGAATTGATACATAATGATGTGTGGGACATGTCACCCGTAATTTCACATGCCAACTACAAATACTTTGTCACATTCATGACAATTATAGTAGATTCACTGGGGTATAATTTTTTCATTCTAAGGGTGAGGTCTTTTCTGTGTTTAAGATTTTCAGTGCTCATCTTGAGACTCAATTTTCTGTCAAGAGAAAAGTTTTGTGCTTTGACAACTGGGTCAAATACATGTCTAATGTTTTTTAGGAATTTCTTCAAAATCATGGAATCATTTCTCAACGGTCTTGCCCATCCACACCACAATAAAATGATGTGATTGAGAGAAAGAATCACCACCTTCTAGATGTTGTCTGCACTCTTCTACTTGAGTCATTTGTGTCGCCTTATTGCTCAGTCGATCAAATGTGCTTTCCTAGGTTATTCTCTCTCTCAAAAACGGTTTATCTGTTACGACCCTCATCTTTGAAGAACTCGTATATCAAAGAATGTGGTTTTTGTGGAAAATATGTATTTTTTCTGCACTCATTATGATCACATTTCTCTATCACAATCATTTTGCCTCTGTTTTCTCTAGAAAGCCTCTCATAGTGTATTGGAGACGTTCCCCACCAGCACCGACTCATCCTTTTGATTATTCCTCGGATACTAGTCCAGTATCAGCTTCCAACACTGCACCTGCAACTCTCAGACAAAGTGTTCGGGTTCGAAGACCCTCCAAGAGGTTTGGTTATCCCTCTCCTTTATGCTTGACAGTGACTTTTTCCTCCATTCCTATTTGTTCGTCTTTTAAACAAGCCATGAAACTTGAGTGCTGGCTAAAAGTGATGGATGCAGAGCTTCGAGCACTTGAAGAAAACCAAACTTAAAAAATTATGGTTTGTCCTCCAACTTTGAAACCAATTGGAAGGAAATGAGTGTTCTCTATCAAGCTTCGTTCGGATAGATCTTTAGACTGCTACAAGACTCGGTTGATGGCTCTAGAGAATAGACAAGAATATGGTCTGGACTATGATGAGACTTTTGCACCTGTGCCTGAGATGACCCCTGTGTGGACAGTTCTTGCAATTGCCGCCTCTCATTCCTGGCCATTACATCAAATTGATGTAAAGAATGCCTTCTTACATGGAAATGTCATGGAAGAATTTGACATAAAACTTCCTTCTAGTATGACTATTTCTTCTCCTATTAATGTGTGTAAATTGAAGCGTTCTCTATATGGTTTGAAGCAACACCACGAGAATGGTTTGAAAAATTCTGAAGCAATCTACTTGGCTTCTCATTCAACCAAAGTTAGTATGATTCATCTTTATTTTTACAAAAGACAACTAAGGGTATAGTACATCTTCGCGTCTATGAGGACAACATTATTGTTACTGGTTTTGACTTGGTGCTATTTCTAAGCTTCCACAACTGTTACATACAACCTCTCATATGAAAGATCTCGACCAGCTCACCTACTTCTTGGGCTTGGACGTACATCGTCAGCCACAAGATATTTTCTTCAATCAAATCAAATATATTAAGGATCTTTTCACCTTGGCTCGACTGACCGATACTATAGCTGTTGACAGTCCCATGGAAATAAAAGTAAAATATCAGAGTGATGAAGGGGCCCTCCTTGATGATCCCACTCTCTATCGACAATTAGTTGGTAGTCTTGTCTACCTAACCGTCACATGGCCAGAAATCTTTTATGTAGTCCATATTGTCAGCAAGTTTATGCAACTTCCTCGCATCTTCACCTAGCTGTTGTCCGTCGAATCATTCACTATCATCTTGGATCTCCACACTGTGCGTTATTTTTTTCATCAAGTTCGTCACTTCTGTTGTGTTAGAGAAACTAAGGATTCCATAGAAGAGAGAAGAAAGTGTGTTAACCTTTCTCCCTCACACATCCAATATATAGGGCAATACATGGTGGAGTATATAAAGAAAATATCAAAAACAATAAACCCCCAAATCCTTTCCATAACTATACAAACCCTAATGTACCTTAATACTTCCCCTCAAGTTGGAGCATATATGTCATATAAGCCCAACTTGGAACCAATATACTCCAACCGAGTATGACAAAGAGCCTCAGTGAATATATCTATCAATTGATCTCCAGATTTCACATAGTGGGTGGTGTCTCCAACCATTTTTTGTCACAAACAAAATGAAAGTCAACCTCAATATGCTTGGTTCTTTTATGAAAAATTGAATTAGATGTAACTTACAGCCAAAAACAAAGCAGGCCACCAAAGCCAACTCCTGCGGCCTACACCAAAGCAACCTACGACAAAACAAAGAGGAAAAACCAGCCCACAACTAAAACAGATCCACGTCTTGCACGCGAGAAACAACACAGTCCACAATAAAACAGAGATCCACGTCTCCCCTAGCCACACGAAGGTCAAAAGAAACATACCCACTCGAGGTCTCCCACATTGACCAGAAAACTAGACAACCACTGTAGACAACAACGAAACAGACACAGACAACACCAACACAACCACAGACAACCCCGAATCAAAAGTTGCAAACAACCACCGGGTTTTGACAGCCATCCAAAAGAAGGCGCCAAATCACCAAGAACCACGTCAGAAATACCAACACAAGTCAGAACATGGGATTCCTACAGCTACACAGAAAAAGGGTTTGCTGGAAAATTGCCGAGAGACCAAAAAAAAGCGAGAGAAGCTGAAGTACTAGAAACCCACAAATAAGACACTCTCAAGACAATGAAGGACGAGACAAAAGAGAAGAAACAAGACCAAAGGAAACTGGAGATATGGGTCAGAGTAATGGCTCTGATACCATGACAAGATTTTGTTAAATTGGCTGAATAGTTTAGCCTTGAGTGTATTGATCATTACATAGTCTCTTCAAGTAAAGCTATACATGGAAAGAAATAAGTGGCCACATGAGACAAGGCCTATACAATGAAAGCTACAAGCTGTAATCTGATACGCTAATTGTACAAAAGCTAAAATATGGAAGAAAATATCGAAGATATAGAGCTGATTTGTGAGCTAGAAATCAAGAGATTTAATGGAAAAATATGCACAGCAAAACTGTTCGTTGACACTCCTTTTTCTTTCTTTTTTTAATAAGTAAGGATAGCTTTTTATTAAAGAACCAAAAAAGGTAACAGTACAAAGAGCTATACTGAAAACCTAAACCAAACATGCTACAAAACTAATGAAATCTAAAAAATCAGAGAAAGATACCCAACATAGCATTGGCCCATAAAAAAAGATAATTTATCAGCGTGCCCTGAACCCCTCAAGAGATGTAAAAGTGTTCTCAAAACAACTTCCATTCCTCTCCCGCCAAATAACCCACCAGATGCACAAAGGGATCATCTTCCACACTATCAAAGCAAGAGGGTTGTCGAACTTTCTCTTCCAGCAATACAACACATCAATCACCCTAGAAGGCTTATTCAATAGTAATTCATCATGCTTAAAACATGTGACCAGAGGTCCCTGGCGACCTCAAAATGAAGAAAGAGATGATCCACAGATTCCCCACTACTTCTACAAAGGAAGTGCCAATCCAGTAAACAAACACATCCTCATAGGGACATGGGACCTCCAATGGACAACGTCCCACACGAAAAAGGCGACTCTCATAGGGACATGGGACCTCCAAATCTGGCTCCACTGGAAAGAAACATTAGGGCTGCAAGAAAAAAGCCCATACATCGACTTCACCGTGAACTTGCCAAACTTGGATCCCAACCAACACATCCTCTCTTCAGCCCCACTTCTTAAGACCTTGGAATAAAGTAAAGTGAAGAAGGGAAAAAAACCCTCCAATTCCAAATCATTTGCTGCCCTAACAAACTGGACATTCTAAGCCCCAAAACCAGAATTCCTCTACCAATAATCCCCTACCATAGCATCCTTATCTCTAGCGATGGCAAAGAGAATCGGAAATGCATACCTCAATGGTCTCTCCCCACTCCATAGGTCACTCCAAAACGAATAATATTTCCACGTCCCACCACAAGCCAAATGTTTTGGCTAAAAAGATCCCACCACTTACTAATAAACCTCCAAAGACTAACACCATTAGACTCTCTCCTCTAAAGAGTCCTCCACCCCGCCCACCTCACTCCCATACTTCTCCACAATAACATTCCTCCAAAAACTATTTCGCTCAAAAGTAAAGCGCCACAACCACTTCCAAAGCAAAGCCTTATTGAAAGTGGTCAATCGCCTAACACCCAACCCTCCAAACCTTGTAGGACAGCAAACCTTCTCCCACTTAAGCAAATAGAACTTGTTCTAATTTCCATCTCTACCCCACAAAAAATCCATTTGTAACTTCTACAATCTACAAGCCACAGCTAAGGGATTAGGAAAAGAGACAAAAAAATAAGTCAGGAGATTTGCAAGAGTAGATTTGATCAAGATGACTCTTCCATCTTTCAAAATATAACTTTGTTTCCACCTAGCCAACCTCTTTTCCTTTCGCTCAATAATGTCGTTCCAATTGTGAATACTTTTGAAATGAGCCCTCAAAGGTAGACCTTGACATGATAGGCAAAGAAGATGCTCTACAAGTTTGCAACCCATAATATCAGCCAAGTCCTGGACATTACCACCACGCCAATGGGAATAGCTTCAGATTTCAGGGAGATTAATCTTTAGTCTAGACACCGCCTCAAAACAGAGAAGTAAGGCAGGAAGGTTGTGAAACTAACTCTCCTCAGCCCTACACAAAATAAGTGTATCATCAGCAACGAGTAAATGAGAGATGCACACCCCACCACTCTCTACAGTGAATCCCTCAATGGATCCAATCGCCACCAACTTGTTCAACGTCCTACTCAGAGCTTCCATAACAATTACAAACAGAAAAGGCAAGAGAGGATCTCCTTGGAACAAGCCACGAGAACTACGAAGAAGCCTTCAGGAGAACCTTCAATATAACCAAATATCTAACAGTGGAAATACATAACTCAATCCATCTACACCATTTAGCACTAAAGCCGCACCTTCTCAACATATAGAAGAAAGCTCCAGTTAACATGATCATAGGCCTTATGGATATCAAGCTTGCAGAGCATTGCAGGCAAATTAGAATGCAACCTAGAATTGATGCACTCGCTAGCTATCAACACCAAATCCAAAATTTGTCTTCCCTTCACAAAGGCACCCTGGGAAGGCAAAATGATTTTATCCATAACCAACCTTAGCCTACTAGCCAATACTTTTGCCAGAATTTTAGAGACCCCTCCCACAAGGCTAATAAGGTGGAAGTCCTTGAGCTCAACTACTTCTTGCTTTTCAGGGATTATGACAATGAAAGTGGCACTGAGGCTTCTAACAAATTTCCCAACCTGGACAATCTCATTGAACATGGAGAGAACATCACCCTTAATAAAATCCCAACAAGATTGGTAGAAGGCCAAGGAGAAGCCATCCGGACTGGGAGCTTTATCACCATTGAGACACCGCACAACTCCGGTCACTTTGTCTTCATCAAAAGGTCTTTTGAGCCAAACTGCTTCCTCCCCGGTAATCAAATCAAACCCCAAATCATCCAGTAATGGTCTCCATGAGAGAAGCTCTTATACAAAGTATTATAGAAGCAAACTATCTCATCAGAAATACGCTCAGATCCTCCACAAGTTCCCCATCGAACTCCAACGAAGAAATAGAGTTCACCTTCTTATTGGAATTGGCCACCCAGTGAAAACTTTTGGTGCATTTATCACCATATTTGAGTCATAGAGCTCTAGATTTCTTCCTCCAACTAATCTCCTCCATATTGATCAAGAGATCTAACTCCCTAGAAACTTCCAACTTCCTAACTTTCCCTCTTCAAGTGATCTAACTCCCCAGAATATGTAGAGAAGATAACTCATGTAATCACAAAGATTTCCTCAAGATTACGTCCCCGAAGACCTCATGATTCCATATTTTGATATCCCTCTTTAAAGCCTTCGATTTAGAGTCGATCACAAAACTAGGAAACACAAAAAAAGCAAAAGACCTCAACCACATCCCCACATTATCACAAACTCATCTGCCTTAAGCCACATGTTCTTGAATCTAAAGGGCTTCTTACCTCTTCCCACAAAACCACTCTCTAAGATTATTGAAAAATGATCCGAGTACAATCGCGGTAATCTTTTCTGATAAAATACTGAAAACAAGGACTCCCAAATAGGACTGAAAAGAAAACGGTCAATCCTGGACCATGTTGTTGAAAATTCGCAAGTGCACGAAATCGTAACAAGTAGTATAGTAATAAGAAAGGATGTCGAACCCACGAGGACTACTCACCTATTAACTATTGAAATTGTTCTAATTCTAAATTATTTGAAAATCAAGAAAAGTGGTGGATTTTGAATTTGCAGAAACAAAAATAAATAAACTTAAAAAAAAAAATTCACCCAAGAAGAAATCACTAAGGCATCCGACTCACCTAACCAATCAAATCCAAAATCCTAACCATGCAATCAATCAATTATCAACCTCTTTGACGGCGAAATATTCTAATTTATCTAAGACCCTCTCTCGAGTAGAATTAGAAACATACAACAACCCGCGATATGTCTATGCGAATTTAGAAGCAATTGAGCACATTAAGATTAATAATATTTCTAATGAAAGCGCACAAATCACGTTGGCACATTCCTGTCTTTCGTTCAATTCGTGGCATACATCATTTGAAGCTAAACTATGCATCATCTCTCGAGTTAACACGCACACAACAAATCATTCAACCATTGGCCAGATAATTGAAAGCATTAAACTCAATGATGTATACTTCAAAAAGAATGGTAAAAATTCGATCACATGGTAATAAGCTTCAGAATTGTCATGGAGAGGCTCATCGTAGCCTTAGCAATAGAAATTAGTTCATAGCAAAATCAGAATAAATCAAAACAACTCTGGAATTCATAATGAAAATTATACAAAGAGAAGAGAAGATAAAAGGATTAAGAAGGAACTATATGTAGATCGAGAATCTCAATTGTTGACAAACTCCAATTCAGCCTCCGTCTTCTTCACCTTGTTCCAAGCTTCGGATTCCTCTCCAGTGGTGAAAAACTCTCCTTTTTTTCGTGCCCTAGTCATTCTCCCCCTCCTTCCTTCAAAACCTCTTTGTTTCCTTAAAACAGGGTTCTCAAATAGGCAGTTTTCCCTCGACCTCTGACTTGATGCTCCATTTTCACCTTTTGCTGTTCCTTTTTTGGAAAATCCCAAAACATGAAAGTTGTAGCCTTTTCTATTAGCTTTTCGTAGACACCACGATTGACCTCATTCGAGTTCTATATCAAAAGCTATGCTCCAAATACCGAAGGGTGTTTCAGGAATTCCAGGAATTCCAAGAAAGGAAAGTTTCCTTTGTTAGTTCCAATGAATCCTTCAATTGATTTATTCCTCCTCTTGTTTCATGCGGCACACCAAAACCTAATAGATGTTTAGGTTTTCTTTAAAATAAAAACACACGTTGGCCTCACATTGTGAGCTGGACCCCAACCTCTCATTGACTTGGTGAATCCCGAAATTCTTGGCAGATTTGTTCCCCGACTTCCAGCTGGATTTTGAACTTCAAAACGGTAACTAGGTTTCGGGCTCTCATAAAAGTTTTAGGCCTTCGTCTTAGCTTTCCAGAGAATCAAACAAAACTGGAAACCGATGTCTGTAGCTCCCGTTACAATCGATTGATCAAACAGTATTCTGGTTTGCCTAGACCGGGCTAACTAGGGTTTTGCTTTGTTGACCTAACCCGAATTTGGCCTCTTCACATCAGCCCAATTTCACCTAATCAAACACATGTAAATGCAAAATACCAAGAATTTCTAATAATTCAGTAAATGTAAAATACCTCAAATTCTAGACAACTAAGCAAAGAAACACATACAAAATGCTCTAAATCAACACAATTATGATGACCAAATGTGTGAAATAAATTCTCACATCAGACCACGATTGAGCAAATCTTCCATTAGAACAAGTGAAGAGATCACCACCCAACAATGAAGTATAAATCAGCCAATTCTCATCAATAAACTCCGAAAACTCCATCATAGCATTGCTAAAACCCTGCGACCTCGAACGTTCACTCGGGAAGTGAGAAACGTTAAGATCCCCCCTAAAACTAGGAGAGCTAGCAAAATCATAAGACCTCCACCACTCCCCCACCATATCCTGAAAATCTTCTGCCTTAAGCCACATGTTCTCAAAACGGAAAGGTTTCATGCTCCAACCATGCCTACCGATCTCGCATAAGATGGGAAAATGATCCAAGAATAATCGCGGAAATCTCCTTTGATAGAACTCAGGAAAAAAGGACTCCCAATCAGCATTAAAAAAGAAAGCGATCTATTCTCGACAAAGACTGAGACGCTCTACCATTCGACCAAGTAAAAGTACCTCCCAACATCGGAATATCCATTAATAGGTTTTCAACAATGAAGTGTGAAAAATCCATCATAGCACTCCCAAAACCACCTAACCTAGAGCGTTCACTTGGAAACTGGTTGACATTGAAGTTGCCTCTAATGCACCAAGGAAGGTTCCACCAAGCGAAAACTCCAGCCAACTCCTCCCATAATAATCTCCAACACCGGTCGCCATTGGGGCCATAAACCCCTGAGAACATGCACTGAACACCATCTTCAATATTTCTAAAAACCACGGACACTGAGAAACTACCCACACAAGAATCCGCCATATCCAACACCCTCAAATCCCATAAGATTAGAATGCCCCCTGATGCACCAATCGCCTCCAAACTACACCACTTAACATGATGCCCCCATAAACTCCTAAGAGTAACCCTCGTCACCTCCATCAACTTAGTCTCTTGGAGGCACACCACCTCTGGTTTCCACTACCTTAGTAAATTTCTCACACTATTACGCTTCGCCCTATCATTCGACCCACGCACTTTCCAACTCACAATTTTGAGCTTCATTTAGACATACACGGGTCCCTCCCATCCTTTCTATTCCTTTTAGAAACATAGGACTTCCCCTCATAGTTTATCATAGATTTCAACCCTTTCAACTCTCTGTGGAGGGTTTGAGGGCTAATTTTTTGCAGTCCTCATATTTGTGGGCGAATGCTATGTTGGGTTCTCCCTTTTAGAGTTTTCGGATTTCATTAGTTTTCTTACTTGTTTGGTCTAGAGGGTTCAGTATAGTCCTTTACTGCTTCTTCTATTCTTTTTTTCTTTCAATAAAATTGCCTTACTTATAAAAAAAAAAAACCAAGGTAAATTCTGCCAAGCCACCACCTCGGCCGACTCCTCCCACAAGAGTCTCCTCCTATTAACATTGGGGCCATAAACCCCCGAGAACCCCATCGTCAACATTTCCCCAAATCACTGAGACCGAGAAACTACCAACACAAGACTCCACCAACTCAAGGACCCTTGTGTCCCAAAGAATCAAGATACCCCCTGAAGTGCCTTCTGCCTGCAAACAACACAACCAACATGGACCCCTCTCAAAGACTCCTAATAATAGCCCTAATAACAATCACCACCTTCGTCTCCTGAAGACAAACCAAATCTGGCTTCCACCCCCTCAATAAATTACCAACACTACTTACAAAACAAAAACAAAAACAAATTACCAACTCTACAATGCTTTGCTCTATCATTGAGCCCCCTAACATTCCAACTAATAATTATGAGCTTCATAAAGATTTTAGCGGTCCCCTCCCTTACTTCCTACTCTTCCTCAAAACATAAGTCTTCCCTTCATAATTAACTATTGAATTCAAGCCTTTTAGAGCAACTCTGATTTCTCTCCTTCTCCAAAGTTGCAAACAACATCCTCAACTCCTCATAGCCCTCACAAGAAACACCAACTAGATGCCTGAAAGAGGTGACCATGCTTAACACCCATTATGAGTTCTCAGGCTTGGAAGAACTAATCAAAGAGCAGGAGGCAAAACCAACTCTAACAACTCTGTGGCTCTAGTTCCTTTTCCTTAAAGGTTTCTTGGTCATCTTTCCTTGCAAGCAAGACTCGCATATTGGGTTGGGCTCAATCTTCAAAAGGTCTAATGGCCCATCCCTTACTAATCTGTTGATCCTATCCAGATTAGCATGACCAAGTCTTAGATGCCACAAGTAAGTGGGATTTTAATAGCTAATGGTACCTCCCACTGAATCACAGCAACCAAATGAAAAAGCAGAATATAACATTTATATTCGGTGTTTGCAGTGGGTATCAAGAACTTTCAACTTATGTGCACATAATCCTATTTTAGTAATCATGGCACAACTTATAAAAGCAAGTAGCATCTACTTATCATGATCACATCACATGTTGTATATCATGCATATACAAATTTCATGATTCTTGATATTTCTTTTGGCCACCAACATAAACACCATCTACACTATTTTAGTGGACGCGTTTATTTGGTTAAGTGCAACCATCGTCTAAATGACATGTAATTTTGTAATGGGTCGGCATTGCTATTTTAGTCAACACCCCCACTACTTATACACGCTCACTTATGTTCACAAGAAGTATACGGGACAAATTATAAAATCAACAATTGGCCGTGACTATTTTAGTTTTAACCAATCATCAATCAAATAAAATTCCCAAATACCAACAATGGAAGGCCATGGGATTTAATTTTCTTGTAAAATAATCCCATTTAACACTTATATTAAATCAGTAAAAAAAATTTATTTTTTTAAATAAATTTTTTTAATCCAGTCAACCCAGTCAAACGGGTTGGTCAACGGTCAACGGTCAAATCGGGTTGACCCGTTGACCCACCGGTCTGGGTCCAACCTGGTCGGTATGGGTAGTGGTCCGGGTCCAACCCAGACTTGGGCTGGGCTACGGGCCGGGTCCAACCCATGGCCCAAGCCCCGCATAGGCTGCCATGGCACGGATCTCATTCGGCCATGGGCTGGCCCAACAGGGCCCAGCCCGTGCGCTCCACTCACCCCTTTTTTTTTTTAATTGGACCCAGCCCAACGTTTGGGCTGGGTCTGCTGGGCCTTGGGCCTGGTAGGGCAACTATTGCCCTACCGAGGCCCAAACGCGCGACCCAGGCATCTCATGCCCTGGGCGCCGTTTGGCCCCCAAGGGCAGAGGCTGCACCCAGCGGCGCTGCCAGTATGACTAGCCGCGCCCTGCCACCCTCAGGCCGGTGAGGCATTGGCCAACACTTGGCCGGCCACCTCTCGGCCTGAGATGGCCGTGGGAGGCCGCGGGGAGGCCTAAAAGGCCTCCACCGCGTGCATCGATGTACCCCGAGAGGGGTACAGGACAACAGAGGCCACCACTGGCCACCAGGCCACGCGGTGCCGCTACAAGGCCACCTGGGATCACCAGCCGTGGTCCTCGACCTTTTGAGCCACCACCGGCGACTGGTTGTGGCCAAATTAGGAGAAACCTCTCTCTCTCTCCTTGCGATTCATACCCATTAGAAAAAAAAAAAATTCATCCAAGAAAACTCGATCAAAATATCCCGAATCCAATTCTTTTTCAAAGAAATCACAAGATCTATAGCTTACTTCATATATCAATAAGTAAAAACCGTCAAAACAATTTTCACAAAATTCGCTGCGCAGCATTTTATGTGAGTCCAACAATATAAAGACATAATGAATATATTGCCTCATTAAGAGACTGGTGGATTCCATATTGAGCAATTATACAAATTCACTTACTATGCACAAGACCCAACCTTATCTGGAATATTTGATCTACGAAGATCATCACCAAATGATTCAGTCAAAGCACAAGCACACAACAAGCAAACCTGCATAACTCTCTCAGGTCTAAGGACAACATAAGCTAATTGTGCTGAATACCATTCTCTACATCAGTGATCGTTTCCAGAAGGTATTCATATTTGATCCTGTTCAGTGCATGTACTCTTACATTGCACCCACTCGTCTGCTTAAGGTCACCACCTCAATGATGGAGTCCATCATTCTATCTATAGAGGCACAACGAGTGTAGACCTATTTGTACATTATCATGTATCTCGGTCTAGAACAAAGTGAGTCAACAAGGATCCGAAAAGTCATACTCCCGCCTCCGATTCATTAATCATTGGCCTGACTTTTCTACAATATTGCTCAACAATATGACATCTAATGTCATTGCATGTACCCAAAATAATATACAAGTGATTAATCAATAATAATAATTATCTCATAATTATGCAAAATGATTGGTTTTGAGGGCATACATCTAACAAATGCATGCACATATCTTAATTTTTATCAAATTTTAGGCAATGCATCCATCTAAGTTTTTATCATTTGTCTTTTTGATGTGACAAAGGGGAGAAATGTGTTGATAGTTTTTGATGACTTGAATTGGATTATGAACAATGGCTGTGTTATTCTTTTCTGAATCCAATGGCTACTAATGTTTTGTCTCAAGTTTCAAATCATTGTCCAATTGCAAAAGATAGGGGGAGTCATCCCAAAACTATCAATTTATTGTCATCATCAAAAAGGGGGAGATTTTTGGCTTTTGTTCACAATAGATATTTTGATGATTTCAATAAATTGATTAAGTTTACAAAATAGACATCTTCAAAGACAAAGACATTTTCATCAAAAAGCCAAAGACAAGAAGATTGAAGATCAAGAAGATAAGGAGTTCAAAAGTGAAATTAAAGAAATAGGGTATAACTTGTAACTCTTAGTTTCACTTTTGATAAGGATTTGAATTACACACTTGCATATCTTTCAAAACATGCATAAACCGTTTTACCTTTGTTTGGAAGATCAAAATGTTTTAATGGTTTCAAAACACCCAATCAACTCCCAAACCTTTTATATACTTATTGGAAGTTAGTCTTTAAAATTGGGTGTTTTAAAGTGGTAAAAATCATGGTTTTAAATGAATTGGATCATGTGCTTGAGTTGAGAGGTCGACCGGTCCATGTTTTGAAATAGATCCGTTGAGTTCTGACATTGTGACCGATGGGGTAATTGTAACCTGCAACGGTCGACCGGTTCATGTAGCTTTTGACAGATCGACGCTCAACGGCTAGAAATGGCTAATTTTCTTATGTGGCTTATATAAAGACCTTCCTATTGTCTCTAAAGAAGAGAACGACCACATATTTTTACATAGCTTGAGAAATATCTTAAACCTTCTTATTTCATATTTCTCATATCATTCACACAAATTACACTTTTTTATCCTTGTCATTGTGTGAATCAAAGAGATAGAGCTTTTCATTTTCTTATCCACTCTTTGAGAGAGTTTGTTTCTTGTATCTTCCTATCCAAAAGAGATGATTCCTTTAGTGAGGTTGTTCGCTAAAGAAGAAGCTTAGAGAGGGTATATCTTAAGCTTGGTTGGGTTGTGAGTGGTGAGCGAAAAATCACTTGGGATGTGAGTGTTGAGCCCGAGAAAGCACTTGTACGGTTCTCTAGCACCCGGAAGCTAAAATGTACACTATTTGAAGATAGTGGGAAAACCTCAAAGCTCGGTAAAGGAGCTTGAGGGGTGGATGTAGGCGGGTTTGCCGAACCACCTAAAAATCTCGTGTTTGCTTCTCTAACCTTACTCTTTATATTTACACTTATTTGCTTATCGCATCAATACTTGCTTAATTACTTGTGGTAAATTATCCTTTACTTTGCAAACACGTTTTTGGAGGTTAAAGCGAAAAAGTTTGGAATCTCAATTCACCCCCCTCTTGGGTTGCCTTAATCATAGGATTAACAATCTTATATTCTTTTTCTAAATCCTAGCTGTGATATAGCGTGGATCGTTAGGGACCTCAAATATCGGCCGTAGGATCACATGGAAAAACTCTTTTTCCATTAACTCCTTATATTCTTTTATTCCGAATTTTTAGGCTTCTACTAATTGTGATCATATCCATTAACATATCACAATTTACCCCAAGTATTTGAGATTGATTTGTGAAATCCCTTCTGCTAACAATTATTCGTTTATTTATCCTTCCACCACACTATATTTCATATGAGCTAATAGGATCGGAATATATCACCGATTAAGTCCCTAACTCATATAATTCTCAATTTAACAATCTGTAACTCATTGGAATATCATTTGTTTCCAAAAAAATTTCACAAATAAATATAATATATATATTAATTTTGAAAAATATTTTCACAAAATACCATTGGCCAATGGATTCTTTTTCTAGTCTAACCCTATACAGATATATTGAATATACTGCTCATCAAGAGACTGGTGGATTCCTTTATTGAGAATTTATACAAACCCACTTATTATGTACAAGACCCAACGTTATCTAAATATTTGACCTAAAAGATCATCACCAAATGACTCAGTCAAAGCACAAGTACACAACAAATAGATCCATATAAACCTGTCAAGTCTAAGGATACAATAAACCAATTGTGCTGAATAAATTCTCAATATCAATGATCACTTCCAGAAGGTATTCATATTTGATCTCGTTCAGTGCATGTACTCTTATATTACACCCACTCGTTTGCGTAAGGTCATTACCTCAATGACGAAGTCATCATCCTATTAAATAGAGGCACAACGAGTGTAGACCTATCAAGTGAACAAGGAACCGAATAGTCATACTTCCCACCTTTGATTCATTAATCATTGGCATGACTTTTCTACAATGTCACTCAATAATATCTATGTAACATCTTATGTTACATCATATTACCCAATAAATAAATATAAACATGTGACATCTAAATAACTATTATACAAACAAATGATTTTTAAGGCATTATTCTTACAATACCATCTTGAGATAATCCATAAAAGACTCAATTTGGTAGCCCAATTTTCAACCATGGTATACTAAGCTTTTGAATTCTACCTGAATATATAGATTAGGCAGTCTTTATCGCAAAAACTTATGTAAGCAACTTCTTTTTTCTCAATATTACCAAACCTGGAATTAAAAACAGGGACCCCCTGTAGTCCATCATGTGCCTGGATTGTTGAGTAGAAACTGATGGCCCTTCGTATGGTCATTGTTACCAACTCCTCTCTGACCTTTTCTGTTTCTTCAACTTCTACTTGAGGTAAAGTTTCAAAAGAGGGGTTCTCCATTGCAAACTAAAGTACAAAGGGAAATACAAACTAATATACTGGAAATACAAGCTAATATACCAAAATCTAAAAGAGAGCAAGCATAGAAGAACCAAGATCATTTCGAATTTCAAGCCTCATTTTTTTTTTGGGTAAAGTACATAAACAATCCCTGTGGTTTCACGTTTTGACAAAATTGGTCCCTGGGGTATGAGTTTGTACTGGATAGTCCCTGGGGTAAGCATCATGTAACAAAAAGGTCCTCCCGGAAGCTTTCATTGTTAAGTGGGTTGACGGAAATCTAACGGGATGACCTTTTTGTTACATGATGCTTACCCCAGGGACTAATGTGTTCAACTTGAAACCACAGGGACCAATTTGTCAAAACATGAAACCACAGGGACTGTTTATGTACTTTACCCTTTTTTTTTTTAACTTGAAACCCAGAAAAACTATGATAGATAAACGTTAACCCTCACAATACAAAAATAGGAGGAAAACAGATTAAAAAAAAAAGAATCCTGCTACAATAGTCATAACGGCAACCTATTAACATGCCTAGCCTCTGGCGCTCGCCAAAGGAGAAATTTTGGTGGCTTTCAGCATCATAGGAAAAGGAGAAATAAAGACGTATACCATCTCAAGCATTATTTGCATGAGAATATAACTAAGTATCTACCAAAGCTCTTCAGTAAGGTAGCAAACCCTCGAGATGGCTCTTAATGCAGAAGCTAAGATTCTCTGTTTTAAACTTATTGGGGTTTTAACAACATTGTGCAATGCAATAGTCCCAAGATCAATTTTTTTGCTTCTTAAACTTCTAAGAATCATTCCACATTGGATCTTTCAGAATGTTTTACCCTATAAAGATTGCGATTGACTGTGAAAGGAAAATGCCTTATGCGCTTGAGAAGGGGAAAATTATCTCAATTTAATTTTCAATACAGACATAAATAGCAACAGAGCCTAGGCATCTAAATTCTCATATAATGGACAAAACCGTTTCTTAAGCAGTAGGATCAAGAAAATCAAGAAAAGCCGTTAAAAAATACATAAAATAAAAAGACACTTTACTTTTCATCTAAGGTCTTAGTTTCATGATGATCACAGAACCAAACAAGAACGACAAAGAATTATCGGAAAAGGGGATTCTGTTTTGACCTAGTTCCGCATGAGGAGGTCAGAGCTATGCTACTTCTAGAAGCGGCTTTTTGAGAAAGCTCGGCGAGCATTGTCGATATGCTAAAGCTCTTCTGGGGTGCTGAGCTGTGGGTGGAACTCCCACAATTGGTGCCCCAAGTGATTGTTCAAACTCCTCAGCCGTCTTCCACTACCACCTCCTCCAAGCGTCTCTGCACCAGTCTTTTGTACAAAATAATCCCTAAAAATCATTATTCTAAATAATTGTTATTTAGATGCCACATATTTATATTTATTATATTGGATAATATTTTGTGGCATAAGATGTTACACGGTTATTATTGAGTGACATTGTAGAAAAGTCATGCCAATGATTAATGAATCGAAAGCGGGGAGTATGACTTTCAGTTCCTTGTACACTTAATGTTTTGTTCTAGACCAAGGTACATATTTATGTAAAATAGGTCTACAGTCGTTATGCCTCTATTAAATATGATGTACTTAGTCATCAAGGTGGTGACCTAAAGCAAACGAGTGGGTGTATTGTAAGAGTACATGCACTGAACAGATCAAATATGGATACCTTCTGAAGTGATCATTGATGTTGAGAAGGTATTCAGCATAATTTGTTTATGTTATCCTTAGACCTGAGAGGTTTATAATTTGTTTATTGTGTACTTGTGTTTTGACCGAGTCATTTGGTGATGATCTTTCTAGGTCAAATATTCCAAACAATGTCGGGTCTTGTGCGTGATGAATGAGTTTATATAAATGTTCAATAAGGAATGCACCAGTCTCTTTGTGAGATAGTATATTAAGTATATCTGTATAGGGTTGGACTCGAGAAAAAGAAATCTCTAGCCAGAGTAATTTTTGTGAAAAAGATTTTTTGAAATTAATATATTATATAATATATTTATTTGTGAAATTGTTTTAGAAACAATTCGAGCGTCCAATGAGTTACAGATTATAAAATCAAGAATTATATGAGCTAGGACTTTATCAATGATAATATTCCGGTCCTATTAGCTCATATGAAATATAGTATGGTGGAAGGATAAATAAATAAAGGGTTAATTAAAAAAATCCCTTAAACTTTCCCACTTATCCCATTATCCCCCCTAATCTTTAACTTGTGTCAACCCGCTCCCTTAAACTTTCTTAAACGTTTCATTTTCATTTTTGACTCAATTTTAATGATGTCGTACTACGTTTTCCGTCCCACGTGTTTTTCACGTGAGCTACCTCATATTAAAAGACAAAAATCACCCCACCCACTTTTGCATTCAACTAACTCAGGCAAAGCAAAAAGAAACCCATTGCTGTTCGAAGCAAAAACACATCGACCTCCATTGCAAAACCAAATTCTCCACTGAGGTTGTCGGAACTCCACACAAGGTTTGGGTTAATCACTTTCCTTTGCATATTCGCAAGTTACCTCCATTATTCCTTCCCTATTACCAAAATTTGTTTGCAAATAAGTTCTTTTTATGTTAGGTTTGTGAATCTGCTATACAATGTGAGGAGGTGGTGATTTGTTTGCGAATCTTCTATACAATGTGGGGAGCTGGTATTTTCCCCACATCGAGTGCTTATTCATCAACAACCGGAATTTTGAGTGCTTATTCATGTTCTTTCTACTTTATTTCCAATTAGAAAGATTTGAAAGTAAAACTTTAAATTTGTTTTAATTTTTATTACTCTTTTCCACTTTGCACTGACATAATTACATGTCAATTTTCTATTAATTCTTTGTACCTTTCTTTGATTGTCTGTTGTGAATCCTATAATATTGTTTGGCATGCACGAATTATATATGGTGGACTATTTAGTTTAAAATTTGCTTGGACTATTTTTAGTCTACTGTAAAAATTTTGGCCATGTAGTTTTGATTTTCCTGGTGCTACGCTTGCTGCTCAAATAGTAGGGTCTATGAGCTTACATGTGGTATTCTAGGTAATATACATTCATGAACAATGAATTAGGTATTATATATCTGAGATACTTCTTTTGTTCAAATTTATGTAATATATATTTGTCTGTTAGCTAAGGATTTTTTTTCTTTTTTGCAATCAACAGACCTTCGTTATGTCTTCTTCCAATAGTGTTTCGAGCTCTTGGGTTACAGAAAGTGGGGCAAGCTCTGGCGGCCCGCAATGTTATTGTGGTGTCACAACCTACATGAAGACCTCGTACACGGAGCACAATTTTGGACGTCGATTCTATAGTTGTCCAAACTATAAGATTAAACATGCGTGTGAATTTTTTGCTTGGGTTGATCCTCCAATGTGTGAACATGGGAAAAAGGTGTCGAAACGCATGCGAGATAGGCAAGATTGTTTAAATGTCGATAAAAAAAGTGCAAATCCTGAAGGAGGAGGTTGAAAAACACAAGGATTTTCTACAAAAACATCACGAGAATGAGAAGAAGCACGAGAAGGAGGTTCAAAAATATCGCAAGCTTGTAAATAAGTACAAGGTCGCTTTGACAGTGTTGTCAATTGTTGTAGTATGTCTATTTTCTAGATTAGTAGTCTGTTTGGGAAACTAAGATGATATGTGCATTTGTAATCCCAAGTTTGTTCGTCAGTTGTAGTTTTATATGTGATCTTTGTTATGTAAAACTAGCACCTTTTGTGTCACAAATTCTATCAACTGTTATTGTGCTATTTAATTTCCTTTTGTAGTTTTATTGTCCTTTTGTTTTTATTCCTCTGTAATGTTTCTAGTTTTGTTGTCCTTTTGTTTTTATTCCTCTTTAATGTTTCAGCTGGCAAATGACGAGGAAGTGGTCTTGCCTAGTTTACTTGAATCCTATTTGTTAATGAAACTAGGATGAAGAAGAAGAAAGTGTACTGAACAATGAGACTTTACTTGTCCATGAACCAAACTAATATAAGGAATCTTTCAAGACCAATAAGGTGGCTAAAGTGACAGCAACCTATTTTTTAACTGCAAACGGCACCTATTTGCACAATCTGCAAACGACACCTCTTTCTTTCCATTTCTTTTCCAATTTTTAACTGCAACAAATGACACCTATTAAACATCATGCGTGAAAGGTAGATCCTCTGTGCACTTTCTTCAGAGAACAATAGAAAAGCTACTAACAAAATGCATTCCTTCAAAATCTGTCCACATTTTTAATATATCTTCAACATCCCATAATACATTTTGTTCAAACTGAATAATACAACTTGTCCATCATAAAACATAACTAAAAAACAGCAACCACTACAATCAAAAAACAACTTCACAACCAGCTCTAACCACATCTACATCTTTGGTCTAAATAAATTGGGTAGACTCAGATCTGAAAAAACTTTTAACTGCAGATCCTGCTGCAATAATGATAAAGGCATAAATCTCCACACCGTAAGAGTGATAGATAGAGAGATAAAGGTGGTTCGGCCAAAATGTCCACCCCCAACAATCTTGGGCACAACTAAGGAACCTTTACCTCCTTTCTTTCACAAATCCCAAAACCCCTTCTACTTTCAAGTGTTTTTTCCAATGGCTCTCTAAGCTGAATATTGGAAAGCTCACAACAAAGCCGAATTAGCAAATGAAAAGCTCAATAAAGTAAGACTTGAATGAAACTAAATTGGCAAGTGCACAAGCTTTCTTGGTAATGCGGAGCATCTCTCTAGAAGTTTTGATTGCAGTGTGTTGTCTCTTCTTCAAGAAAGAACAATGATGAGCAAGAGAAGAAGATTTGACAATGAAGCTGGACTTGAAGGAATCAGCAAATGGATTTCTTTGATCAGGCTTTTTCTCTCTCTTGCGATGATGATCGAATCTGTTCTTCTTATAGCCCCTAGGTCTTCAACGGTCATCATTTTAATAAAAGTCATTTCATTTTAATCCTGCCACATCGACACAATGCAATTTGCTCTCGGGAGACAGTGCAATGCGTCGACACATCAATGTGTACTTCCCAACTTAGTCCAGCTCTCACAAAAACAATGTGTAATTACAAAACAGCAACAATTCAACTTAAAGTCCAAAAAAATACAACCAATGGTGTTCAAGTACAACTTCATCTAAAACAAAACAGCTCCACAATACACCCAATCAAAAAACAACAAGGTCATCACATCTACATCTTTACACCCAATAAAAAAACAGCAACCACTACAATCAGCCTTCATATCTACATCTTTTTTGTCTTCTTCTTTTTGGTCATCTCAAACCACTTGGGTTATCAACCCGTGCGTTTGCCTTGCGCTTTCCATGGTCACTCTGAGGTCTGCGCGCAAAAAATGAAGAGAATATTCAATCAATCATAACTCATAGCATAATGGCCATGGCCAAGATATTCAATCCAATTGGAGTCTTTTCCCACCCAACAAGCCCTCTGAAATGAATATAAATGGAATATTATATAAATGGGTCTTTCTTGCAATCTAAGAAAAGAGTAATTCGTGTCCAAATGATTGTGTTGACGCTATATATAAAAGATATATAACTGGTATTATTCACTTTAACACAATTTAACACAAAACTTTGAGATTAATATTATTTGAGAGGTCTTGTGATTCTCTTTGTTCTTTGAAGAACTACTCGAACTTATCGGGATTTCCCGTGGCGTTCATCGACTTATCAAAGATACCGTTTGTGGCGTCTTCCTTATACCGAGGTTCTTGTTTGTCATAAACAACGGGTCGAGGTTTCCATTCGAATCTGTCCTAGAACGATCTTGGTTCCCTATTGTTGTTGGGTCTGTTATTCTTGATGAGGTTCACATCACTCTACAATATTGTATAATCTTCTCTTGACCCATCCTTTTCCAGCTTCATACAAATATATATATTATAAGCAATTTGATGCAGTAAATTCAAAGTGATCATAACTTCTACAGTGGCTAGGGAGAAGAAATTATGATCTTTGATGGAAAAGTTCTAGAGAATACCAAACAGTTCAACACCTAACAAACATAAGCTATACTTACTGCTCTATCACCCCAGTAGTCTGTGTATCCACAGCTGGCTCAGTGAGATCGATGAATAGTTGTCGAGGAGTCCCGAACCCGAGCCAATCCCCGTAAGCGATCTGAGCTCCGAGTTCTTGATGCCACACCACCACCAAGAACTTGGGCTCCTGTGGTATTGTCTCTTGGCTGAGTTGGAGTTGCAGTAGGGGCATTTGGTGGGCTGCTCCTCCCCAGGCAGGGGGCAGCATAATCCCAACATTCAGCCAAGAGTGGCGGAATGTGATGTTAGGTGGATCCTGCAAATATCACAAACCATTAAGTCAAGTTGGAAGAGTATACAATCTGAAACATATGCAAGTAAAAAACTCAGTTTTGAATTTTACCTCTTCGTTTGTGTTCTCGTCATTTAGGGAATAATGGTCATGAAGACTTGGTGGATCCTGTAATATGGAAAATTCAATCTCAAATGTCAGCAAATTTAGAATGAATACAGATATACGCAAGTATGTAATGCAATACTTACCTCATCAGTTTTGTCTTCATCATTCGGTGAATAATGGTCATGAAGATGTGGTGGGTCCTGCAAAAATAAAAAAACCCCATTAAGTTGCCACGTACACATCAATTCATACTAACCAAAGTAATAAGAGTATAACCTCATCGGGCATCATCGCTGATGCACCAACCCCCGAGGACCCAACTTGAGAAGCAGGAGCCTGTGAGACATGTGTGTTATAAGTAATTACAAAAATTATACATGTATGTAACTGAATTAAATGAACACTTACCAAAGTGGAAGTGGACTATGAGGTAGTAGGGGCAGTGTCTTTTTCTTTTTACAAGACCTTGAGTTGTGCCCAACCACACCACACTTAGAGCATTTGATCTTAGTCCCAACCTTGCTAACCGTATTCGGCTCTTTGGTTCATCCGTGCCCCTCCGCCTTAGCTTCTTCGTCTCCAGGTTGCACTCTTGCATGTGGAGGTAGGACCGGTTCTTGCTGTGTATGCTCCCATTGATCCATACTCGGCACTGGGTGAATCATAGGCCCATAGGCCTTCATGTACGTCTCAACAGTGTAGTAATCATCTACATAATCCTCAGGCTCCCCCCATCGTAGAGGATTGCAGAGATGGCATGTGCACAAGGGATTCCCGTGAGATCCCATCGGTGACACCCGCATGTCCTCTCTTTTAAGTTCACCACAAATTGCTTCTGTTTGTGTTCGACTTCAAACAAGCCCATTCCCAGCATAAGTAGAGATGCACTCGCATGATATTTCGCCATTCCTATCCAGCTTCCTCATAATAGCTGGACACAATCTTTCATCCATCTTCCTCATCCCATCTCGCTTCACTTGGTACCGACGCATCAGCTTCTTTCTTATTGTCTCGACCATCGTGATGATGGGTTTATCACGCGCTTCCATGATATATGCATTGAAACATTCTGACACGTTGTTCACAAGTAAGTCTGACTTCGAATGGGTAGGGAAGTGTGACCGTGTCCACAATGCTGGGTCCACACCACTGAGATACTTGTATGCCTTCGGGCTCAATGCCTTTTGTGTGAGCATCTCAGCTTGAAATTCAGCCTTTGTGTAAGCAGCGGCTCTCAGCTGACCCGAATCATCTCTGAAATTGTTGTACAAATGGCGAACACATATCCTATGATCCGTAGTGGGGAGAATTTCTCGAAGCTTGGGATGAGGCCCTGCATTATGAAAATAAAGTCAAGAGATATACAAACCAAAAGAATGGAAATTAGCACCTAACTAACACACTTTTTTTACCTTCTGTCGGTCTGAAATAAATGTGTGTGCAAATTAGATCAGAAACCAAAATGTGTAGAAACCAAGACCAGGTGTCCTTCAACTCGGCCTCCACTGCGGCAAAAGCAATTAGGTAAATGTTCTCGTTCCCATCACGACCGACAGCAACAAGAAGCTGTCCTTTATAAGGACCCTTCAAAAAATAGCCATCCACCCCTATTAGGGGCCTACAACCAGTCTTGAAACCGTCTCGCATAGCTGCTAGTGAGACATACAGCTGGAGAAACTTGGTTTGCAGCTCCCTTTGAGGCCTATCAACCTTCAAAATTATTGAAGAACCCCGGTTGGTTCGCCTTAGGGTCACAACATAATCCCATAGCCTTGCGTACTGCTCTATGTGCATCCCAAATATCGCATCGCATGCCTCTCTTCTTCGCCCTATACAACTTCATTCGACTTACATCTACCTTCCAAGTTCTCTTCACCTCTTCCCTTAACGCCTCAACTGGCCAATCAGGATTATGCCTGAATTGTTCCAAGTACTTCTTTGCTATCCACTTCGAAGATACTTGGGTATTTTTGTAACTTCGTGTGCATCGATGGTTGCCCGAGTATGATATTACATGGAATGTCAACTCATTCTTCACATTTCGTGCGTAAACTCTATAGTTGCACTGTTTCGCTTACACTGGACGATGACTCTATCTCTATCATTCTTCGCCCAGTGGAGGTCTTTCCCAATATGTATGTTGGCCTCTCTGACGACCTGTCTAAACACATCAACACTAGGGAATCTCATCCCTAGTTCAAGTCTTGGGTCTTCCAGGTATTGTTCTTCAAATTCTGGTACATTGGCCCGTGCTCTATCCCGACCAATCTCTTCCTCACTACTACTACCTGAATCAGTGTCTGATATCAAGATCATGACGACCATTGCAGCCTACATCCATATCAAGGTCCATCCTCCACGCCTTCGAGGTCCTCTTCAACATCCAATCCATGTGGCTGATAGCCACTAGTTGCATTATCCCCTCCCTCTTCAAATACATCATCTTCCCACTCACAACCTTATCAAAAAAAGAATCAGGTGGGGGACTTTGAGGCTCTCTTCTTCTTCTTCTTCTTTATTAACCACTTTTTTCCCTTTGTCCATTGCCCCTTTCTTCTTTACGGCCAGCTTATACCTTTCGTTTTTCAACTTGAACATTGCTGGTTTCTTCTCCAAATCCAACAACACAAGAATGATTATATGGTGACCAATGTGGCAGCTTACCATTTCCAAAACATCAATATCTGACTTCAAGAGAACCAGCCCATCATCGAGTGTCTTCGCTGGGTGCGCATAGTACATGAGATCACCGGTTGTGTATCTGTACTCACGACATATAGCTTCTAGTTCAAAAAAAGAGAGGCAGTCCATATCCCAAGGCTCATTGTGTAATAATTTTTGACCTCCAACATACTGCGACCTTTGAAACCTTCCCCCATGATTTACCTCGAACAATACAACATGTTTGCTCATTGTAACAGACCTGCAATCATCCACCACAATTAGTTTTAAAACATGTCAATATTATTAATACCAAAGAAATGAACAAATGACAGAATGGAAAATACTATTCAGCCTTAAAATGTATTATCCAACAAACAAGAAATAAAAACCAATCCCAATAGTACTTACATTGCGGTAGGTTTTCATTTCAAAGGATATAGACTATATCATTCACATGCATTCATAGGTACTGGTGCAAGTATTTGTGTTGCAAGTAGATATGCTTTCCTAGAGGAATTATGGGAAGATAATCCTGATCTCATAAAAGTTAGAATTGCTAACAATTCTATTTTAGTACTCAATAGAGTCATAAAGAATTTAGAATTCATTATTGAGGATGAAATATTCTTTGTGCCTACAGTACACCATCAAGAATCCGAAATGGATTTACTCATAGTAAATAATTTTTTATCAGTATATATTCTGTCAATATGTTGCAAATTGTATTATCCAACTACAGAATGCCTAAATTAAATTACCCCTTTTTGAAGCTTTGCTTAGAAAATTCTTATATCTTTTGGTTCTATTCCTTGTAAACTGAAAAATGAAAACTACCGTTAATAGAGAGATGATACTACTCAAAAGAACATGAATAGTGAATATAACCTGATATTTAAGATAATCAATTACCCAACAACGAAGGTAAGGAAGAAATGATGCTGCTCAAAAAACATGATTTACTTTAATTTCAAGCTTCAAAGAAGTATTATAAACAAAATGCATTCAAACTCACAGGTGTCAAACCAGAGTCAATAGCCTTTTCCACAGCAAATAAATCAGCTGAGGCTATCTGTATAAATACAAGAATTTAAAAGTTAGGAAGATGAGACAGCATCTCCAGAAAGAAAGAAAGAATAGGTAACTAAAGTACAAGTGGCACATATGATGAACCAAATAAAGTCTTTCTAGAGGTTTCTAACATTTCTCTCATTGGTCCACCATCCACAATTAGCTCATAAAGCCTCACCAAGGCCATTTATATCTAGCATCTTACACAAAGCAGAACAAAGATGCCAGAACATGAGAATTCTACGTGGACAAAGATAATCATCAACAACTAATATTGCAGATCTCTTAAGACTAGGTTTAGAGGATTTCCTAGCAACATAGTCCACAGCATATATAGAACCATTAATGTTTCTAACATTTCTCTCATTGGTCCACCATCCACACGAAAATCGAGACATTCCAACTAAAGGAATACCCTCTGCATGAAAAAGACAACTTCTCATAGGATAACTTGCTCTACTTCCCATTTAAGAGGATGCTTGTGTATGGTCTCTCTACTTGCTCTTCAACTAATGCATGGGCAAAAAAGGAAGCCGGATAATCACATTACTTTTAAATCAGTGTCTCCTTGAGCAAAAAATATTACGTATTCAATTCAAAAAGTCAATTCACAAACTCTATCTCAATTCACGTAAACAAAAAAGGGGACAACTGGTGCATTCACTTACAAACAAAGGAGACAACAAGCACATGACTTTAATATTGACACACAATCAAATGCAAAGACAATAGTGGTAGGGGACCACTCCATAAAGCTGACAACTAAATGCAAAGACAATAGTGGTAGGGGACCACTCCATGGAGCCGACAACTAAATGCAAAGACAAAGTTTAATATTGGATTCACATATGCACATCAATTTAATAAAGGGAAAGTACACTAACTGTAAAAACGGCAAGGGACCACTCTACTCCAGGATAGAAGGGCCATTCACAACCCCTAACCCACTCCACTACACTTTTTATCAACTTTTCTCCCTATATAAACACAACCCCTAGCCCATTCCTTTCCATTCACCCCATTCACAAGCAATCAATTCAAACTCGAACCCTAAATCGAATGATTTAGACGAAAAAAAAACCAAACCCTATATCTGAGTAAGTGGCTTACCTGATTCACGGAGCTGTAACTAAGGTGAACGAGGAAGCGACGGTGAATAAGGAATTGCTGACCAGGGGAAGCCGTTGTCGAATATCAGTACACCCACTACTAGAGTATGTTTTCCTTTCTTTTAATGTCAACGAATGAGTCTTTTTCCTCTCTTTTGATGTCAACGAACAAGTCTTTTTACTTTCTTTTTATGTCAACAAATAAATGGGATAAGTGGGGTGCTTTTTGTCTTTTAATATGAGGTAGCCCACGTGGGACGGAAAACGTAGTACGGCATCATTAAAATTGAGTCAAAAATGAAAATGAAACATTTAAGAGAGTTTAAGAGAGCGGGTTGACACGAGTTAAAGATTAGGAGGGATAATGGGATAAGTGGGAAAGTTTGAGGAGGTTTTTTGTAATTAACCCATAAATGAATAATTGTTAGCAAAAGAGATTTCACAAATCAATCTCAAATTCTCGAGGGTGAATTGTAATATGTTGATGGACATGATTACAATTAGTAGAAGCCTAAAATTCAAATTAAAGAATATAAGGGAGTTAATGAAAAAAGAGTTTTTTTATGTGATCCTACGGCCGAGATCTGAGATCCCTAACGATCTCACGCTTATCACAGCTAGGGTTTTCATATATAATGATAGCTATGAGATAGTCTACCCTAATTGACTAATTGTTAGTTTGAGAGTTGGCCATCAGGACTCAGAAAACCCTAAGATAGTTGTGAGCGTGGAGAGGAAGGAGGTAGAACATTTTGGCTGCTATTGTGGAATTCTCAGGATTGTGAGATCGACAAGAACCTGAAGATTATGAAGAATTCTCGGATCAACAAAGAGAATTGGTAAGTTAATTTTCCCAATTGTAACTTTCATCTTTAACTTCCACATTTCACACGTTGAATTCTTCTAAGACAAAAGATAGAAATTGGACACAGAGAGAAGAGAGAGAGAGAGGAACATAGCAGCCTGCTTCCCCTCCCTCCCACTTAACTACGTGAGGAACGAAACTACATAGTGGACTTTTGCAACGAATAATTATTCCATACAAATATCAGATAACAATAGAAAGCAATCAACTATAAACAATCAACATGACAAATTGTTTGAAAGAGACAAAACAATTAGAGGGTGGCCTCTAGCATAATCTACATGATTGAAAGTAACCTTCGAAAATAAAGAATGCTTCTGCTCCCACTCCCATCCTGTTGGAGTGACTTATGGTTTATCTCTACAATATATAAATAATTCAAGAATAGGAGTGTACATGTCTGGATCAAACCCGCCTGAAACCGACCATATTCAACAGAGCCATACATGGGCCCGGGCCAAGGTGGGTCTAGAATATTGGAGCCCGCCTATATTCTATCGGGCCTCAATATAATGGGCCTAAAATCATCGGTTTCGCATGTGCCCGAACCGACTGCCCAAAATTGATCCACATAACTTACCTTAATTACTATCATTTTGGGCTTTGGAGAACCCTAACATGTGCAAGCGTTCCTCCTTTGCCATTTTTGAATCCCGATTGCTTCCAAGTCCTAGCCTCCCTCTCCTCTCCCTCTACCTCCTTAATTCCCATTTTGTTTCACTGTTACCACTCTGGCAACTACAAGCCTCCTGTAGTCTCCTCTTCGTCATCATCACCTCTGCTTCCTTCCCATTTCGGCTGAAAATTGTCAAATATTTAACTATTTGGGGGTTAATTTTTGTGTCTCTCTCAATCCTCCTCTTACCCTTCGCTTTCCCGAAATGTTCCTCTCCCTCTCAGACTTCAGTGTTCATGATTTTTCTCTGTCTCTGTCTTTGTCTCTCTCTCTCTCTCTCTCTTCCCAATTTATGTCCATACTTGTATTTGTTAATTTGATTTGAAGCCCTATATTTTTTTTTTGCAGGTTATTGTTTGAATGGAAATTTGCTCGGTGGAGGATTTATTCGAATTTTGTTTGCAAAACTCCATTAGTAATCATTGATTTGTTGCTGGAGATTGGAGGTCAGGGCCTATGTTGGTTCTGTGGTTTCACGTTGGTGAATCTGGTGATGGGGTGATGAGGTGATCTGCGAGGGTTGTGATCCGTGTTGTTAGTTTTTGTTTAATGTTAATATGTTGCTCTTGCTATCTTTATGTTCGACTTATTTGTTTAATGTTAGTTTGTTTTATATTGATCTATGTTGGATTATCACGTTGGTTTGTTTAATGTTTATGTGTTGCTAATTTGTTTAATGTTTGTTTGTTTAGTTTATGTTTCTTGTTTATCACTTTAGTTGTTTTGTTTTGTTTATGTTTATTGTTTATTAATGTTGTGATATATCTATTTAGTTTCTTTTGTTTATGATTGTTGTTTATCACTATTGTGATCACTTCCTGGTGGACACCTCTACGCTGACGTTCATGTCTAACCTGAAATGTAACGAAGCCAATCCTTTTCAATGAGGGATCTCTCCTTTATCAACTCTGTTTTAAAATTTTAAAATTTACTGTTAAACACACATGATTATAGGGGCTTATATATTGTAACTAACTACTAGGTTTGTGGCTTGTTTGTTTGTTTGTTTTATATGGATACTAATGAATCTCAGGAAATCAATCTACGTCATCCATTAATATCAAAGATCAAACCATTTTTACATTTCTTGACATAGATGTAGATCTCATCCTGGAACAAACTCATACTTTTTTGAGTCAGAAGGTCCCTCTAAGTATGGCTGAATGAATCTGGGCCAAAACCGACCGGGCCGACTAAAACCTGTCAAAAATGACTGGGCCGGCCGGTTCTAGGGCAGTCCAATTCGGCTGTCAGCCCAGATTTTTCCAGAACCTGACTGGGTTGGTTCGCCCATGGTTTTGGGGGCCTAAGGTACCGAACTGCACCAAACTGAAGGCCCCTAGGTAATTTTGTATTTATTTATTTTTTATAATAAGTGGAGTGTGAGATGACCCCCTTTTAGAAATTTTTCCCCGACCCCCCCTTTGGCCTTCATCTCCTTTGGCCTTCACTCACCACTAGGCTGGCGTCTCTCTCTCTCTCTCTCTCTCTCACACACACACACACAACCTTGGACTTCTTAAAGGGAAGCAAACTTGCTATGGAATGGGTTGTCGATAATCTGCTCTATAGTGGCGATACCCTCTATGTCATCCACGTCAACCCTCCTCAAGGCGACCAATCTCACAATCTCCTTTGGTTTTTGGTTTTTCCTGCTTGCCAAGGGACAAATTTTGTGTGGTAGTCGAAGATTCAAACTGACCGAACTAGGCCAACCATAGAAGCTGGTCGACCCGACTAGTTCTCCCAAATGACTGTTCAGCTGTCAGTTAGGAGTTTAAGAGAACCAAACCATTCATTCTCGATTTTGGGAGAAAATTGAACCGACTGGGTTGGTTTTCACCTCTACCTATTAATGAGAGACCATTGGCCTCGGGTAACCTTTCTCACAAATGTAAGGGGATAAGGAGGTGTCAGTAGTTAGGGATAATTTCACAAAAGTGATAGCTGTGATCAAAGTGACAATCTTGACAAATGTAACAATTGTGACAAGCAGTATCATTGCCAGTCTAAAACGCATGAGACATCAACTATGTTGAATCTTGTATTACATACATGTCCCTAGTACCCATTTAGGCATGAACCAATGGACAAGTATCAATCACATTTGACTGGAAAGAAACTCCCTGAAGGGCTTGGAGATCATGATGTCGCCAATCTGAAGGTTCATAAATATATTCCTGAAAATTGTACAAGTGGTGACTGTAGAAATGATTAGACATGATGAAATGTCGTTTAGTGTTGTGGAAGGTCAAGGCTTCATAAAAGTGTGTAGGGCTTTTGAATCACGGTTTCATGTCTTTTCTCGTGTCACCATAACAAGAGATTGTGGCAAGGATGAATAGGTAATAGTTTTTCTAAAGGCCTCCCCAAAACTTTTGGAGAATAAAACGTGAGTGGAAGAAAGAACGTGAGAGAGAGAATAACAACTTTAAAATTAGGCCCCTAATTTTTAAAAGAGAAAAATACTAAGAACCTGTCATTTTGACTTTTCTCTCTCACTGCCTCTTTTCTAAATTCCTCTCTTTTCTCTCTCACTTCCTACCTCTCACAATTTACACTCTTATTGTCCCAGATTTTCTCTCAATGCTTCTCTCTTTTCTGTCTCTTCCACTATTTTACCCCATTTATAAAAAATCGCAAAATCTATACTCAAGGCTTGGAATACAACAAATTTTTTGCCTTACACACAAAAAAATTCATGTTCAAAGTTAGAATTCTAAATGTTATTACATTTAATTATTATTGTTTATTAAAATATTATTGCTCTGTTGGTTGTGCGTGCCTATGTTATTTTAGCTAGATTTTAACATTATTTTGTGCCTTTGTCAATAATTTATGATCCCTTTATTCCGAAGATTTTAAAATTTTGATTGCATTTGACATGCACAAAGTTTTGGTACTAATATAATAATTGATGACTTTTATTCGTTGAAGGAACATCCGATTCAATTAGCATATTTATGAAAATTTGGCTTTTACACTTAAGTTAAAGTTTATAATTTTTTTCTTTTTTTAAGTTTTAAAGTATGTTGTTACACTTTGACTATACTTATTTTGATTATAACGAAAATTTGAAGGCCCTAAGATTAGTATCCGGACACCCAGTTAGTGATATCTTGAGATGAGTTGTAATTACACAACAAAATGGAAAAACATATTATAAATTCTGAGGTATTATTAATTCTCTCTACTCTATTGTCTAATTTCTTTTTGCAACCCTTTCCAATTCTTATTGCTATCTTTCCTTAGTTTTACCACGAGATTATTATTTGGATTCCTCGTCACTTGTGGCAGAATAATCACAAGTTGGTTTCTATTTGTTATAAAGTTATTAGTGTCGGGCTTCGATAGACAACAAAAATTTGTAAATAAAAAAAGCCAGATCTAAGACGATGTTGATAGTCTCTTACTTGAGAGTGAGATCATGCTTGGCTGCACCTTTCACGTTTCCAAGAAATTAATTTGTCAGATGCTGATGTCCACTGAAAACATGGCACAATCATGGCGGCACGTCGACAATAAAAGAATACCACAAAGTTGATTTGTGAGGTCCTGAACGGATAAGTGAGATAAAATGAAAATTTGAAGGCAAGTACTCCCGCTGAAATGTGGATAAAGAGGATTCTTAAAGATCTTCAAGACATGATAGGTTATGTGATGCATATGTAGAATTGCTAAAATCTTTTGTTTTAGGTTATGCGATGCGATCAGGACCAGATGTTTGCAACCCAACCTTGAAAAAAGCTAAAACCGTCGAGACTAGGTTACTTTCAATGCTTTAGTTTTGGGTTAGAGACTCGAACACGAACCTGATTTTTCTTGGGTTCATGTTTCAAAACTCGAATCTAACCTCCAAAAAAATATAAAACCATCAGGGTTGGATTAATTTGAATGCTTTGGTTTCGGGTTAGAGACCCGAACACGAACTGATTTTTCTTGGGTTCATGTTTTAAAACCCAACCCCAAACCTGAAAAAAGCTAAAACTGTTGGGGTCGGGTTCCTTTGAATGCTTTGGTTTTGGGTTAGAGACCCGAACAAGAAGCTGATTTTTTGGGTTCCTGTTTCAAAACCTGACCCTAACCACAATGTAGCCCGATCAGTTCAGGTTGAATAGGGTCAGTTTCGAGTCGAGAGGTCGGGTTGATGGATTTTTAGCCATCCCTAAGTCTGGGAGAGGCAGGTTAGGAAAGAAGATTCACTAGTTTTAGAAAGTAAATAACTTTCAGGAAAGTGAAGTTGTCTTTTTACGGTTGGCCGAATTAAGTTTCGGTTGACTGCACTTTACAAAGCTCTCCAAATAGTCGAAAGTATGGAAAGTATTTTTAAGAAAGTAAAACACAATGAAAAAAATGGAGTCAACGTAAAGTTTTTTTTTTTTGTAAAGTCATTTCAAATGTATTATGTTTCAGTAAAGTAATCTAATTTCCAATGTTTGGTTGTTATATCAAATATATTTTTTCAAGGTATTTTTCAGTAAATTTTTTCTTGAGTTCACATTTCAAGACCCGACCCCAACCCCGAAAAAGCTAAAACCATCAAGGTCGAGTTACATTGAAAGCTTTGGTTTCGATTAGAGACTCGAACACGTACCTGATTTTCTCGGGTTCATGTTTCAAAACCTGACCCTACCCCAAAAAAATTAAAACTGTTGGGGTCAAGTTTTGTTGAATGCTTTCATTTCGAGATAGAGATCCAAACATTAACCGAAAAAAAGTTAAAACCATCAGGGTTTGGTTCCTTTGAATGCTTTGGTTTCAGGTTAAAGACCCGAACACGTACCTGATTTTTCTAGAGTTCATGTTTCAAGATTCGACCCCGACCCAGAGAAAAGCTAAAACCATTGGGGACGGGTTCCTTTGAATGCTTTGGTTTCGAGTTAAAGACCTGAACACAAAACTGATTTTTCTCTAGTTCATGTTTCAAAACTTGACCCGACCCTAAAAAAAGCCAAAATTATCGAGGTCAGGTTCCTTTGAATGTTTTGGTTTCGGGTTAAAGACCCTAACTCAAACCTGAATTTTTTCGGTTCATGTTTCAAAACCCATCCTTGACCCCGACCATGACGTAACCCAAGCAGTTCGAGTTGAACCAGATCATTTCAGGTCGGGAGGTCAAGTTTATTGGTTTTTGGCCATCCCTAAGACTTGAAGAGGCAAGTCGGGGAAAGAAGATTCACTAGTTTTAGAAAGTAAACAACTTTCAAGAAAAGGTAGCTGAGTTTTACAGTTGACCGTATTTTACGAGGGTGTGCAAACATTTGAAAGTATGGAAAATACTTTATAGAAAGTAAAATGCAGCAAACAATCAGAGCCAAGGGAAAAGTTTTAACCTTTGTCAAATATTCATAATAAGCATCGAGTACGATGTCTTTTAAAGGCTAAGATTAAATCTAAGGATTAGTTTTTTCTAAGACAAGCACAATGAAAAGCAAGCACTTGATTTTTCACTCAAATCCAACAACCAAATAAAGTTAAGTAAAGATAAACAAAGTTGAGAGAGTTTTAAGTGGTTCAATGAAAACACAATCCTACATGCACCCCTAAGGATCTTTCTTTGGACTTTCTTCACTTTCTGCAAATAGTATACATTTTACCTTGCTAGTGCTAGTGAACCTTCATAAGTGTTGTTCTAGGCGCAACAGTCACAACTCGAATATTTTTTTAGACTCTACATTCACAATCAACTCCCCACCTTGCAAATGGTTTATATTTTAATTCAATTTTCAATTCATATTTTTTTTGGTATTATTTTTATTATTTATTTATATACGTGTAAATGAACTATTTTTTTTTAAGCCACGTATGTAGCTGCCGTGTTTGAAAATGTGCCACATGAATTTTTCAGCTATATATAATGGCAAAATAAATGGAGCGTTGAAAATAAAAAATTTTAAAGCACGGGTCTCAATTCAAAAATAACATTAAGCACGAGTATGTGACTCACAAAAAACCCATTAAACAAAAAACAATAAAAAAAAATTTCAATCTATCTGCGCAAAGCCAGGGTGGAGGATGGTTGGGCAAGTCCAAGTCACGAGGTCGTTGTATGCATGGTGGGTTGTCGCCAACCAGCCAAGCAAAATAGTTCTTGCTATTAAGGTGACTCAAATCATCAGTACTTCTTTTGATTTAGATGGTTTTTTTAAATAAAATGTGTACAAACCAATCTTCAGTCAAATAGTAGCCAAGGATCTCAGATACATACCGTTGGCCACACCTACAACATTAACTACCTTGCACAGTTAATGTTGGCTTTTGTTCACAATCAATATTTTGATGATTTCAATAAATAGATTAATTTTACAAAATGGACATCTTCAAAGACAAAGATAGTTTTTTCAAAGAGCTAAAGACAAGAATATTGAATACCAAGAAGATGCAAGGAGCTCAAAAGTGAAGATTAAACACTATAGGGTATAATCTTGTAACTCTTAGTTTCACTTTTGACAGGATTTGAATCACACACTGCATATTTTTTGAAACCAAGCATAAACCTTTTTATCTAAGTTTGGTAAATAAAATATGTCTCAAAGTATTTTCAAATCATATCTTTATAACTCTCAAATCTTTTTTGTATCTCAAGTTAGGTTTTGCTTCTTTGGCTGATATGGAGAACTTCCTATAAAAATTGAGTGAATACTTTACTATTCCATCTACACTCGTTGATATCATCTTTGGGCCAAGTACTTATGTCTTTAGGTGTCGCAACACCATTGACATCAGAAGAGGGTAACAACCAACCCTTTTACACAAGTACCCTTGACACATTCATCTCAAGATTTTAGAAACAATCTCATGTGTATTTTTAGGCATAATTGTTTCCATCAAAATAGGGAAGCATAGACAAAGAGTGACTTTGATACATCTATACTAAGGGTCAAGAACTAAGGTTTAGCCCTAGTAGCAATTGAAATACTCAATCACACAAAAACAATGATTTTGTTGATGAAATGTAAAACTTTGAAAAACCTTCAAAGGAAAATGCACTCCAAGCTAGCAGTCACCCTATAATAGCCCGGACCGTCAAGACCTCAAGCGTTGTCTTATAGTAATGGACGCCGCTATTAAACTGAGGTTACGGCCAGTGGGAGGATCGTTAAAGCAATAGGATTCTAAGAAATAAACATCATCAAGACTCTTTATTCCAATCTTGTATCACAAAAGAGTATCAATTCTGCTTTCTATGTACATCTACAAAACATGGCAGAATAACTACTAAAATTCAGTACAATCTACGTAGGTCTTTATCTTATTCTCTTCTACTCTTCCTTCATCATCGCTAGAAAATATAATCAGGATGCTCTCAACGATGATGTCTAGGTTCTCAGTGACCCAGACCCAACTACCAGCTTAGTATCAAGACCTCATGAGTCAAAGTCTAAGTAAATTCTCCCAGGTACATTCTGAACATCTGCTAAAAGAATTTAACAAACAACGGTGAGTCCAAATGACTCAGTAAAGCAGTGGTTAGTACAACAGCAGATAGAATAAAAGATATTGAAGAAACCCGTTCACAATAAAATCTCAAAACAGAAAAAGAAAGTAAATGAAAAGACTCAGTTTTCTCAAAAATGATCTTTTCCTTTTCCATTTTCAATTTCGATCACCACTACTCTCACTCCCAGAGTGAATCACTTGGCCAGAGTGACGGGTTACAAGTAACCTTCCGTATCTTTGCAGCAGTACTCCCAGAGCACAATACGGCCTCAAACTCCCAGAGTGAGTTATCCTAACAAAGGATCTTTCCGCGTACGACGGAGAGGCCAGAATGTCACAACAAGTGAACACATCCTCTTGTGCACAGTACTGTCACGTCTTCACAGTATTACGTTAAGTATGCATGTCTCATGTCAACGCCCATACATATCATTCATGATATGCAACACCTTAACCATACTTGAACATCACAATATTCCTTTCCAACGTACAAGTTAAGTATGCATGTCTCATATCAACGCCCATACATCTCATTTATGATATGCAACACCTTAACTCGTTTCCATCATCACAACATTATAAAACAGTTCTCAAAGGAAAATGTTGTGAAGGCAAAAACAACACTTTGATTTCTGGTTAAAAACCGGCTTAATCACCATGTAGAAAATACTAATTTTGACATGAAAAGTATTGAAATCAAAAGGAAAGAAATATGTTCAAGCTTTGAAAAACAACTTTTGAAAGAAATTTTGAAAAGAAACGGATCAAAGTTGAAAAACAACTTGAAAACGAATGAACTTTGAAAATGATACTTTTTCGAAAGGACGAGCTTGTTCTTCATCAAGAACACGAAGAACATCAAGAACAATAGGAAGAATAGAAAAAATGCTAATCAACATCAAGAGATGCTAGAATAATAAAGACAAGAGATTCACAATAATCATCTTGAAAACTTGAATCGAAATCAAAGATAACCAACTAAACTTTACCTCTAAGCGAGTTTGATCTTCACTAATCTTCACTAATCGATTTCCTCCTTCTTTCTCTACTTCACTTCACTCTTAATCTCAAGATTTAACTCACAAAAACTCAGATGAATGGTGTAGTTTAAAGCCACCCCTATTTATAGGAAAACAAGCCTTGCATTGTGTTCTAGGCTAGCTCAAGGCTACATTGACACCTAGCAACCTTGCCTATGGCCTTTCTATCTTTGATCCTACATCGACACCTCGAGCTTCCTATCCTAGCTTTTGCATCGATTTTCATGCTTCTAGCTTTGATCTAGCATCTCTATCCATAATTCATCTCTATCAATTCATCTCTATCCACAATTCATCTCTATCCGTAATTCATCTCTATCCACAATTCATCTCTATCCACAATTCCAAAAATCGACCTACTAGCTTCCGAAAAATAAAAAGTCTCCAAAATTGAACCATAAGCTCGTGGATGAACTCCCGACATATTAGTAGAATAAAAATCATGTGGTTTGGTTTTGAGACAAAAACATCCTACTTGCTTAAAAAATTAAATTGATCCAATACGAGCTCCTCAACATTCTGAACAACAACCTAGTTGCACGCGAACTCCAAATCTCACTTAATCATGTCCTAATCAAGGTTCGAGACAAAAACGTCCGACTAGCTTAAAAATTTAAATTGATCCAATGCGTACTCCTCAATCTCTTGAACAATAACTCAGTTGCATGTGAACTCCAATTCTCACTAAATCATGTCCTAATCAAGGTTTGAACTTAGTATCTCAAGTACTAAATACTCTCTCTTAGTCACTAAGTATCCCCTAAATGCACTACTAATCACAAACAAGATATCATAAACAAAATGCATGTGATGTTTAAAAGCTCGGGGTATGACATACTCCCCCACTTAGAAATAATTCCGTCCTCGGAATTTAAACATAACATGAGAGACATACCAGTTAGTCAAACAAGTGAGAATACTTGCCAGGCATGTCTGCCTCTAACCCCCATGAAGCTTCAGTGATATTGTGACTCTACCATAATACTATCACAAAAGGAATCTTTTTGTTATGCAGCTCTTTATCCTTTCTATCTAATATCGCCACAAGTTGCTCCAGATAGGTTTAATTCTATTCTATTTGCAAGGGCATATAATCTATTACAGAGAAGGATCCAAAACATATTTCCTCACATCGAGATGTGAAAAGTATCATGTACTCCTTCCTAATTTTGGGGTAAGTCTGACTGATAAGTTGCTACTCCTAACTTTCGTAAAATCTCAAATGGTCCAACATATCAGGGACTCAACTTCCCTTTCTTTTCAAATCTACTAACTCCTTTCATACGAATCACCTTCAAGAATACTTTATCCTCTTTTTCAAATTCTAACAGTCATCTATGATTTGTCAGTATTACTCTTCTGTCCACTTTGAGCTACCTTCAACAGTTCTATCTTCTCACAAGTTTTTTGTATGATTTCAAATCCTATCATCCACAATACAATCTACATTTAATCTCCATAATCCTTCTAAATCTCCAATGAACCATTACATCAGAATTTATCTAAAAATTCCCAAAATACGCTATTCATTAAATCCATAAAAGGCTTCTGATGCAATAATCAATCCTAATGGCATCAATAAGGATTCATAATAGAAATATCTAGTGCAGTATACCTTCTTAGATGTGTGTCTTTCCAAACTCCAAAGATTGCATCTTGATACCTCCAATAAATTCCTCAATTCCTTGCTCATGCGCTATTTTATCTTTTAGGAACCTCAATGACAAGTACAGATCAAATCTGTCATAGCCTAATCAAACCTCAATGACAATAACTTCATCACCTCATACTCTTAGATCTAAGATCCAAACTTAACAATATCAATCCCAAAACTAATCAGAATCTATTATCCTCAAAACAACCTCAAAAGTTTTAATTTCCTAAACCTCAATGGAATCAAGATCAAGACCTACATTTAGATTGGATTTAAGCCTAATCCTCTGACTTTGATTTAAAATCAGGACCTATTAATCTTCAATCATAGTCTTTTATCAATTCTAATCTTCTCCTCGGTTTCATATTCAACATACTTCATATCCTAAAAGGCATCTATCCTCAAAATTAACCTACAATGAATCTTCTATAATATCAAGCCTAAGAGACTAAGAATCTCAAAATGCATTAACTAGCCTTGTCCAATTGATCATCGCCTATACATTACTAAGGTCCACCAATCAGTTCCAAGGATCACATCAAAATTTCTCATATCCAAATAATCAAATCTATAGATAATCTTTGTCCTTTCTTTCTCCATTGGACAATTCTTAATCTTCATTGTACACATACTACTTGTCTCCAATAGAGTTTAACAAATAAAGGTTCTACCAATAACCCCAGTCTATTGACACAATTATGCGAAATAAAGGAATGCATAGCACTATATCATTTACTACTCCACAAGAGAGGGAAAAATACCTATCATCACGTTCTCATCCTACTATGCTTCTTCCATAGATAAAGATAACACTCTAGCTAGTCAACTCAATTGTTACCTGTTTCCACTCTGTTGATTACCAGGGTTAGGAGGTGACAATCTCAAGCATAATGACCTAACTTTCCATAAGAAAAACAAGTTATCTCTATAGCACTAGGACTATTTCTTCTATTCCCTTGTCCATTGCCTCTATTTCCAAAATTTCCTCCTCTCTTCTCTGGTGACTGTCCTTAGGAATTATTTCCTTGGAAAGATCGTTTCTTACTCTGCTCATTAAGAATAGGACTATCTCACAACATATGTTCCACAATCGAGGCTCTATCCACTAGAAGCTAAAATTTTCAAACTTATGGCAACAAACTCTATCCTTAACACAAGACTGCAATCCTCTCTCAAACTTATGGGATTTCTTACACTCATCATGAATCAAATATAAAGCAAATCGAGATAATTCTATAAACTTTGCAGCATACTCAGCTACTGACCTTGTTCCTTGACTTAAGGTAGTAAATTCCTGGGCTTTGGCTTCTCTGATCATCTCAAAAAAATAACGATCTAGAAATTCCTTCTTAAATTATTCCCAAGTCCACTCAATTTCCAAGAGTTCCTTCTTTGCTTGCCACCACCTTTTGGCTTCTCCTTTTAGTTGATACGTGGCAAATCGTATCATTGATCAATACACTCTAAAACTTGCAATAGCTCCTATATGTTCAAAAGTCAATTCTCAGCCACTAAGGGTTATGTACCTCCTTCATAACTAGGCAAATGGGGCTAGGCAAACTTATCAAATCAACTTCTTTCAAGAACAATTCCCACTCTTCTTACTCCATCCCTGTTCCAACTGTCTCCCACTATCTCCAAAGATGACCACTTCTCTAAAGATGCAAGTGTATATTCATAAGGCAATAAACACAACATCATAATACTCCTATTTACGTGACTGTGCTGCCCTAGCACCCATATTTTCCTTAGGTTTTCTAACTATCCTTGCTTTCCAAAAGCCTCAACTCTGATGCAAAATGTGAGTCTAAATAACAACCCAAGAGGGGGGTGAATTGAGTTTTTAAAACTTAGTCCTTTTTCGATAAAAACCCAGATCTGAAAAAATACCCCTTTTAACAATAAAAATGAAGATCTGAAAGTGTTTAATGCTAAGCAAAATATAAGCAATAATGATAAAGCATAAATCTCCACAAGTATGAATATGTACTGAAAAGTAAGAGAGATAGAGTTAGAGAGATGACACCGTAATTTTAGGTGGTTCGGCCAACACTTGCCTACGTCCACCCCCAAGGCTATTGACTTCCTTGGGCTTCCTTCACTATTCTCCAAATAGCAAATACACCTTAGCTTCCGGGTGCTAAGGAACCTTTACAAAGCGTTTTTTGAGCTCACGCTTAACTCTTTCACAAATCCCAAAACCCAAGGGATTTCTTCTACTCTCACAAGTAGGACAAGTGTTTACCCAACACTCAAGTGTTTTACAAAAGATGGATACAAAGGAATAACAATGAATGGCTCTCTAAGCCGAATAAGCAATGAAAAGCTAAAACGTGTGGAATGGCTCTCTAAGCCGAATAGCAAGTGAAAAGCTCAATAGAGTGCAATTAGACAAGATTCTTGAAGGAAAGCTAAAGTTTGGCAAGTGGAGCACAAGCTTTCTTGGTAGATGCGGTTTTCCCTCTTCTTCAAAGCACTTTCTCTCTCTAGAAGTTAGGGCAAGAGTGATTGCAAGTGTGTTGTTTCTTCTTCAAGAAATTTCTCTCTCTCTTTGAAGGCTAGGTCGTCAATGATGAGCAAGAGAACAAGATTCAACAATGAAAGCTTTGGTCTTGAAGGATTCAGCAAAGGATTTCTTTGGATCTTGACTTTTCTCTCTCTAGATGTTGCATGATGATCTTCTTTTTTTTTCTCTCTCCATCTGTTCTTTTATAGCCCTAGGACTTCAACGGTCTTCAAGTAGCTTTATTTTACCATTGGAGGGGTACCCAAGTCATTTGAACCATTTTAGATGATTGGCGTCATTCCAGAATATCTGCAAAATTACGGTATGTGTCGACACATGGTCAGCATGTGTTGACACATTAAAAATTTGAAATTTTCTCTCGGGAGACAGTGCAATGTGTCGACAATGTGTGTGTGAATGCAGTGCAAGACTTCAATGTGTCGACACATGACTTAGTCTGAAAATCCTTGTCCAATGTGTCGACAAATGTGTCGGTCAATGTGACACTTAGTCTGAAAAATTTGTTCAGCAATTTCTCCAATTCAACTTTAAAGCATCCAATCCATTCCAACACTTCTTTAAACACCTACAATATGAAAAATTGATCTTATCAACTTGTGTAATGGTGTTCAAGTCCACTTAGAAATATTTTTAAGGAAATAACTCAATATTTGAAATAATCCTTTAGAAAAGTGGATTGACAATATAAAATCTAAAATCCTTCAAAACAAATACGTAGCAAATCGTATCCTTTGATCATCCGTACACTCTAAGACTCGCATTAATTGTATCAAAAGCCAATCACTAAAGTTCCGTACCTCCTTCATAACTAGGGGGATAGTGCTTGGCAAATTTATCAAAATGAACTTCCTTCATGCACACTAGCTGCCATTTATCTCCTGAATCACAAGGGTAGGTTATAAACTCCAAAATCACCACAAGACAATATACAATATCTTAATTCCTACGATCATACTATGCTTACTAACTAGATGGTGCTTTTCCTAACACTCTTGCTTTCCTTAGGTTCTAACTATCCTTGCGTTCTTAAAACTCAGCTCTGATACCATCCGTAATAGCTCAGACCGTCAAGACCTCAAGCGTTGTCTTATAGTAATGGACACCGCTATTTAAACTGAGGTTACGGCCAGTGGGAGGATCGTTAAAGCAAGAAGATACTAAGAAAAAACATCATCAAGAACCTTTTATTAATACCTTTACAAAAGAGTACCAACTTCTTTCTATGTACATCTACAAAACATGGCAGAATAACTACTAAAATTCAGTAAATTTACGTAGATCTTTATCTTATTCTCCTCTACTCTTCCTCTTCAATATATGACTAGAAAATATAATCAGGATGCTCTCAACGATGATGTCTAGGTTCTCAGTGACCCAGACCCAACTACCAGCTTAGTAAAAGACCCATGAGTCAAAGTCTAAGTAAATTCTCCCAGGTACATCTGAACATCTGCTAAAAGAATTTAACAAACAACGGTGAGTCCAAATGACTCAATAAAGCCAGTGGTTAGTAACAGAATAGATAGAAGAAAAGATATTGAAGAAAACCCATTCATCAATAAAATCTCAAAACAAAAGAAGAAAGTAAATGAAAAGACTCATTTTTAAAAAATAATCTTTTCCTTTTTTCAAATCACCACTCCTCTCACTCCCAGAGTGAATCACTTGGCCAGAGTGATATGTAACCCCATATCTTTGCAGCAGTACTCCCAGAGCACAATACAGTCAAACTCCAGAGTGAGTTCTAACAAAGGATCTTTCCACGTACGACGGAGGGCCAGGATGCCACAACAAGTGAACACACCTCTTGTGCACAGTACTATCACGTCTTCACAGTATACGTTAAGTATGCATGTCTCATGTCAACGCCCATACATATCATTCATGATATGCAACACCTTAACCATACTTGAACATCAACATATTCCTTTCCAAGTACAATTAAGTATGCATGTCTCATATCAATGCCCATACATCTCATTTATGATATGCAACACCTTAACTCGTTTCCATCATAGAAACATTATAAAACGTTATTCAAAAGAAAGTGTTGTGAAGGAAAAAACAATACTTTGATTTCTCAGTTAAAAACCGGCTTAATCACCATAGAAAAAACTAATTTTGACATAAAAGTATTGAAATCATAAGGAAAAGAATATGTTCAAGCTTTGAAAAACACTTTTGAAAGAAATTTTGAAAAGAAACGGATCAAAGTTGAAAAACAACTTGAAAACGAATCGAACTTTGAAAATGATACTTTTTCAAAAAGACGAGCTTCTTCTTCATCAAGAACATGAAGAACACGAAGAACATCAAGAATAATAGGAAGAATAGAAAAATGCTAATCAACATCAAGAGATGCTAGAATAATAAAGACAAGAGATTCACAATAATCATCTTGAAACTTGAATCGAAATCAAAGATAACCAACTAAACTTTACCTCTAAGCGAGTTGATCTTCACTAATCTTCACTAATCGATTTCCTCCTTCTTCTTCTACTTCACTTCACTTCTTTCTCTCAAGATTTAGCTCACAAAAATTCAGATTGAATGGTGTACTCTTCAAAGGTCGAAATCCACCCCTATTTATAGGAAAACACAGCCGGTTGCATTCCGACATGTGTCCGGCCTAGCTAGGCTAGCTTTGGTGAGTCACTAGGCTACATTTCTCTCCTCTTGACACCTAGCAACCTACAGCAGCTGCATGGAAAGGCTATGGCCGAAATTTTCCCTATAGGCTTGATGAGTCGCCTCCTAGGTGCACCGGTGGTCGACACCTCGAGCTTCCTAGGTCCTAGCCTTTTGTGTTGTGCTTTTTGCATCGATTTGTCGTCTTTTAGCTTCATTTGTCGTGCTTCTAGTTTTGATTTGTCTGCTTTCTACATCTCTATCCATAATTCATCTCTATCCGCAATTCATCCTATCTACAATTCATCTCTATCCACAATATCCAAAAATTGACCTACTAGCTTCGAAAAATAAAAAGTCTCCAAAATTGAACCATAAGCTCGTGGATGAACTCCCGACATATTAGTAGAATAAAAATCATGTGGTTCGGTTTTCGAGACAAAAACGTCCTGCTTGCTTAAAAAAAATAAATTGATCCAATACGAGCTCCTCAACATTCTGAACAACAACTAGTTGCACGCGAACTCCAAATCTCACTTAATCATGTCCTAATCAAGGTTCGAGACAAAAAGGTCCGACTAGCTTAAAAAATTAAATTGATCCAATACGTACTCCTCAATCTCTTGAACAATAACTCAGTTGCATGTGAACTCTAATTCTCACTAAATTATGACCTAATCAATGTTTCGAACTTAGTAACTCAAGTACTAAATAATCTCTCTTAGCCACTAAGCAACCCCTAATGCACTACTAATCACAAACAAGATATCATAAACAATATGCATGTGATGTTTAAAAGCTCGGGGTATGACACACCTGAAATTCACTAAGAATAAATCCTTACAAAAAGATATTTAGACCTTGACAACCCCTGTTGCTAACTCTAACAACCTTGATGTAATACTCTAAGGACTCTTATTAGACCCGCTCCGTGTGTCATTCACCTCATACTTTTGAGGCTTTTCTAAACTCTTCCTAAACAACCTTTTTTTTTTTAATACTAGAACTCCAGGAACAAAACTCCTTCAGCACTCTGAAGGCTTCACAGTGTAAAAATGGCTTTAGTGGTGATTATATGGGAGAAAAACTAATCGACTTACGTCATGAATCTACTCAATTGGGGGCTCAAAGATACTTAAGAACAACCTCTCTAGGGTTAATGCATGGCCTACTGAAGAATATGAGGGATGCCAAAAGTTTTTGCACATATAGTGATTTGAAAAATTAGGGTTTTTTGAAATCCGTAAATTCTCTCTTAATCATTGCCGAGTGTGGGTAGAGTGTGGATCAAGAGTGAACTCTTTGTGCCCTTTTGACATATCTCACTTGAGCGTGGGTTGAGCATACATCGAGATTCAAGGAAACGCATACCTCTGTCACTCTTTTTCAAGTCTCGCTCGAGCCAGGGTAGAACGTGAAAAAAGCGAAATCATAGCTTGCTGATAACCTACTTACAACTCAAAAGGGACATATTTTGACATGACAATTTGTCAAGAAGAAAATCACAATAACAAGAAACAAAAAACAAAAAACATCTAGGAGAGCACTAATGAAGGAAGAACAAATCGATGCTGCCCATAATCTAGGAAAGTGATATCAGGAAGGGGACAACGATGTTAATAACATTTATATAGGAATTGCTGACATTCAATTCCATTAAACTTTTTCAATCCAAATAGAGTAGGCTCTTACAAATTACAACTCATAAACTAATTTGAGTTAGGAACATGTATCTACAACAGTTGATAAAATATTTCATGTCGCATATACTCACTTCCAAAACTACCTCATGTTTTTCACTTTGCACCCTAAACTACCACATTTGAGACATTGAAGCAACAAACACCCATCCCTAACACATTGCACCCTCCTATTTTTTCTCTCAAATTGGATGAAAATTGATTTTTTTTAAAAAAAAAAAACAATGACAATTTTGCCCTTGAAAAATCATGTGTATATAAGGATTTAAGGGCATAATCGTCATTTTATATTAAAAAAATCAATTTTCATCCACTTTGAGAGAAAAATAGGAGGGTGCAATGTTTTAGGGATGGGTGTTTGTTGCTTCAACATCGTGAGTTTGCGAAAAACAAATTTTGTAGAAAGCAACCAACTATTTGAAGGAGCAGTATTTCTTTTCTTCTCCTTTCCCTCATCAACACTGAGTTTTAAGTGTTCTAGTTGGCCTTATCTGACCAAACTCTTTAGTCTTGAATTTTCTAATAATTGGGACGTTGCTAAAAAAAATGTTGGGGACATTGTCTTTTATCGAAGGGCAAACATGTTTAGCATTTTTCCTTCTAGACTATGTCCCATGCGCTCAATCTCCTAGCAAAAGCATAGTGAATGTTAGACTTGCGGACTATTAGCTACCAATTATGTTTGTTGATCTACGAGATTTCTTTTCAAATCTAATACTATACATATATATTGAACATACTGCCTCACAAAGAGACTAATAAATTCTTTGTTGAGTATTTATATAAACTTATTTATCATGCAATGAGCAAGAGACTAGTGCTACGTTAGTTGCTCAGCAGATTGGAAAACCATCATGTGACACTGAAGAGTTTAATCAACTTTGAGTCAATCCACATGTTCAAACTCCTACTGCAAACCGTCCGAAGGTTATTTTAACTTTCAAACGTGTCATTTTGGTGACGGAATGAGGTTGTCATGAAGTTAAAACAAGTGAACGAGTTGTTTTAATGTACAAACAATTTTTTTTACATGACGCATGATATTCGTCATGTTTTTGGGACGGAATTCGAGTTCGTCACCTTGCTAAAGCGTCTGAACGCATTTGGTGAACACAAAGAAGTACGAAAGCGCCTATTCTAGAGAGAAAAGCTCTGCCTTCTCTCTAGAATTTTCTCCTCCTTGGTCGACTGACCCTCCCCTCCCACCTCCCTCTCCGGCAGCGGGAGGAGCTCCAACTCCTCCCGCTCCCCTCTTCTCCTCTGCTTGGCCTTCTATGACGGATCCCTCAATAAACTCCCCTTCCGGCCACTTTTAGGGGTTTTTTTCGAGCGAATTTGTGATTAGATATATAATTTTCTAGAGGTTTTTGAAGACCACGACCAGCGGGGATGGCATCTACATTGCCTGGAGAAGCTTGCTGCACTGGCCAATTCACGACAGGACGACGCATGTGATCTCACGTGCTGCCACGAGCACGCTTGGATCTCACGTACCTGTCCCTTTCTCTTCATTTTTCAGCGGCAGGTGGTCCTCTTAGATATGTACACACCAGGTGGTTGGCATGTGGACGTCCAGGCGCTCCACGTGGTCATCTTTGATGACCGGCCAGGCGACGCATGTGGGTCCACGCATACGCAGGTCTCACGCTGCTCCCCATTTTTGATCTGGCCGGTCTCTCACCTCCAGCTGCTGGTCCTGCCTCCCTATTCTGCCATCGGCTTTACTTTTCCGTTGGTCATCTCAGCTTGCTGCCCTCTGTGGGCTTTCCACCCTTTATGGGTCTCTACCCGTCTTTTTGGACTTGGGTTTGTAAGGCCGTTTGGCCCCTTTTCTCGTTGGCCCGTCGCCTCTCCAGAGGGTCTGACAGGCCCCTTAGAGCATGTACTTGAGGTTTTCAAATCTCCTTGATCTTAATGAAAGCTTGCTCTTTTGATTAAAAAAAAAAAAAAGAGAACGCATTTGTTGAATGTTGGAATGATTGTATTGGGTATTGCCTACCTTTAGTGACGCATTTGCTGTTTTTGGTCATAAAAGGTAACTTTTTAATGGCGAATTTCAATTTGTCACCCAAAAAGTAGTCACTAACGTGACGTTTCCTGTAGTCAGCTGTCTTGATGGGGAAGCCTATGCGCCCAGTGCTCCTGCTTGCTAGTGTCTGTGCTCTTTTTATTTTGTAAGGAGACTCTTTTATCTGTAATTATTGTCAATATGCTTTAGGTTTGTAGGTGGAATGGTCTTATCTGACTCTTATTTTGTGATGTCCAGCTAATGTTGCCATCTTTTGGCAAGTGGAAATGTGATTGGTTTGGTTCGAAATTACAATCATTGTCACAAGAGGAGATGAAAGAGTATTAAGTAGTCATGATGAATTTGATTCGATGTATGAGATGAGGGATTGAATCATAAAGAAACACTTCAGGTCTTTAGTTGGCATGCCTTCAAAAGTGACAAACCAATTGCTGAGTATGGACAACTCATAAAAGATATATTACGTTATGCTAGAGGTCTTCCTTTATCTTTAATAGTGCTAGGTTCAGATATAAAAGGTAGAAGTATAAATGACTAGAGCAGTGCACTAAATGAGTACAAAACAACGCAGACCTCGTGATAGAATTCAAAAAATACTCAAAATAACAGGACGGATTGTATAAAAACGAGAGACAGATTTTTCTGGGCATAGCATGTTTCTTTAAGGACAAATGAGAAATAATATTGTTCAAATTGTAGACGACTGTGGTTTCTCTTCAGTTATTGGTATATAGAAGCTTGTTGAGAAATGTCTCATAACTATCGGTTGTTGAACTGAAAAGCATGGGCATGCATGATGCATGATTTAGCGTGGGCATGCATGATGCATGTTGTTTGACAAAAATCAACGAAAGAACCAGAAAAATGCAAAAGGTTGTGAATTCATAAAGATGTTTGTTATGCACTCAATGAAAATATGGTAAGCGAACTTCTTCTATATATATTACGAACTCTTTACTTGTTTTCTTTTTAAAACTAAAGCTACGAGGAAACGGGCCCGTGTAATCCAATTTGGCCCAACGTCTTCCCAATTTATCTTGTTGTGCGTGGCCACCTGAAACATTTTTTATTTGTCACCAATTCAATTCAACGATCCCATGCCAATTTCGTATAGCATAAATACCCCGTGTCTTCCTCTATTCAAATGCAAGCTTGAGTCCTATATATTGGTACGACTAAAATATTTCAGCTTATACCCTATAACAGCCTCCAGTTTGTTTCTTCAATAGCATTTCTAAGCTCAATTCTTGCTCATTCTCCTGCAACTGCCATGCCTCAATCTTAACATGCTCCGAACGCGAAAAATCTCCCAAACTTGACACATCTCAAGCTCAAATCAAAATTGCCTATTCGGTTAAGAGTTTTCCAGGACAAAGTACAACTACCCAGTAGTATCCCAAACATGAAACCATATCCTGCACTGCCACGGCTCAAGGAGATTCAAAACTGCCCATTCTTTCCAATTTTCCAGGCAAAAGTACAACTGCCTAGTAGTACTCCCAAACTCTCCCAACCATCTCCTGCACTGCCAGGACTCAAGCTCAATTCAAAACTTCCCATTCAGAATAAAATATATCCAGGCCAAATTAAAACTGCCCAATAGCCCGCACTATCATAACCAAACTGTGTACATACCAATCACTGCCCGTTAAAAAGAAGGCTCTGCACTGCCACAAACCCACCCAAAAACCACCAATTAAAAAGTGAATTCAAAGATTCATGCTACAGCTAATTCACACAACTTTCTGATTCTGCACAGATGCAAAAACCCACCCAATACCAAAATGGGTATTAACCGTTGAGTTTACATCCATACTAATAAAAGAGAATTCCAACAACATTCGATCAAATACAGAAAATTGATACAAACAGGTGAGTTAGTCTCATTATGATAAGCAATGAAAGAGATTCACTACTAGTTTAACACGACGACTGCACCATTATGCAAGGGATACTCTACAGCCCATCGAGCCACATTTTGCGAAAGTCTATAATGAATTTACGCCCGTGGGTTTCGGGGGTGCCATATTTTTGGCAGATTTCTAGACACTTCCAAACTGTGGCTGGATTCCCATTGGAGTTTCCAACATATAGGCTACTTCCCTCCTCACTGGGTTCTGAAGCCTCCATTTTAAATAATGTATGTTGGGTCCTAACTCGACAATTTTCTACCATGGCCAAGAATGTATCGCTAACAATCGATCCTTTCTTCACCTTCTTTTTTCTTCCCTAGAATGTTTGCCTTGTAGCACCGCTGTGCGAGCCCAAGTCACTTCGACGGGCATCTGTAAGTCCTAGGATTAAGGCAACCCAAGAGGGGGGTGAATTGGTTTCAAAACTTTTTCGAAACTCACCCTTTAGAAAGTGTTTGCTAGCTATAAGTCTCACAAAGAGAAGTGATTGCAATAAAAGATTGAACACAAGAATATATATTGCAACTTAAATAGAGAAATAAAACTTAGAATAGGAAACTAATAGCACAATGTAATGAGATAAGGGAAGAGAAGCAAACACAAGATTTTTAGGTGGTTCAGCAAACCGCCTACATCCACCCCTCAAGCTCCTTTACCGACCCTTGAGGTTTTTCCACTATGCTCCTTCAACTAAGGGAGAGCCTTCCTTACACTTGAGCTTGAGAAACACCTCTTCAAGCCTCAAGAACGAGTTTGAGAACAAACCTCTCTAAACTCCTTCTTTTGATGAACAAACCTCACCAAAAGGAAACAAGAGAATCACTCTCTTAATAGTGTATGGGGATGAACAAAAATGCTCACTAAAACTCCCTTGATGGAGTAGATATTACAATGAGAAATTTCTATCTCTTAAGCTTCACACAACAACAAGGATGTGAAAGTGTTGATTATGTGTGAATGATGTTTGAACAAGGATTGAAAGGTTTTAGATCACTCTTAGCTTTGGCAAAATGATTTAAGTTGTTCAGCAACTTTTAAAAGGCGTAGGAATGGCTTTATATATGCCTCATAAGAAAAATAGCCGTTTATAGCCATTGGGAGTCAAGCTGTTAAAATGTCGATGAACTAGTCGACTGCTACACCGGTTGACCGCTGCAGGTTTACGTTACACAACGGTCATAATGTCAGAAGTCAGAACGGCTCTTTTTTAAACTTTTTCAAACCAATCGGTCGACCGCTATACCAAGCGGTCGAAACCGGTCGACCGCTACATGAGCCGGTCGACCTCCTCAACTTAATCACATGATCCGGTTGTTTTAAAAACACGATTTTGACCAACTTAAAATACCCAATTTTAAAGACTAACTTCCCATAAGTATATAAAAGGTTTGGGAGTTTATTGGGATATTTTAAAGCCATTTAAAAACATTTTTAAATCTTCAAAACAAAAGGTAAAACATTTCATGCAAGTTTTGAAGAAATATGCAAGTGTGTGGTTCAAATCCTTGTTAAAGATGAAGACTTAGAGTTACAAAGATTACCCTAGCATCTTGAGTCTTCACTTTAAGAGCACTTCCATTGAAGGGGATGTTACTTGATCGCTTCGTGCTCATTTTAGATCCGCTTTGCTTCACATCTCAATTACTTCTATTGTTATCATCAAAACATTGATTGTGACTAAAAGCCAACAGCATCCTCATTCTTTATATTACACTCCATGTCTTTGTGTGTCCCCTCCCCACCTGTATGTAATAACAATTAAAGAACAAATCAAGACCTTGATTTTGATACCAAGTGAATCTACCACTTATCCAAAAAACTTAAGCTAATATGAAGAGATAAATTTTGCAGATCAAATGACAGGATAAAGCTAGAAAGGGTGAACACTATAGCCAATCACCTTTCAATACCATCAATTTTCAGCAGGAGAGTCCAGATCTTCTATCGGGAAATGTGACTTTGTTCAAGATCACGAAAATTACAAGAATACTACTTGCTATTTAGCTCCCACTTTTGTTGTTCCCGAATCACTGAGAACAAAAGTGCATTTTCAAATTATTACATGTTTGTAAATTAGTTCAAATGCATGGCTACCTTGTTTGAAAATTATTTCTACCAAACTCTCAGCCGTTACTTATTTTTGTCGCACCTATGCTGAAAGCATTTCCTCTCTGTTCGGTGAAAATAGATTTAACTCTTCCAAGGTTCCAGACATATAGTTAGTACCACCATTTTGTCTTGTGTTAATGTTTTGGGCTGGGTGATTTCTTTTTTTAGGGGGAGATAAATACACTTTTCACTCACAAACTATCATAGGTTTTGCACTTTACACTCTAAACTACCACTTTTGAGACATTGCACCATCTAACTACCAATCTTAAATATTTTGGGGAACTGACAAATTTTTAGACACTATGTATCTTCCAACTATTAATGTTAGACCCTTTGCACCTCCATCCAACAATAATACCCCCGAGAATTTATATTGACAATAATATCTCCAATATATGCAAAGTGGGTCAAAGGCATTATCATCATTTTTGTCTAAAAATTTGATAGAGGGTGTAAAATGTCTAAGATTGGTAGTGATAGGATGCAATGTCTTAAAAGTAGTAGTTTAGGGTGCAAAGTATAAAACCTATGGTATTTCGTGTGTGAAACATATATTTTTCCCCATTTTTTTTCTCTCTTTGATTTGAAGAATGATCGCAACACGTCCTAATTTTGTTAGAATTTCCTCAACTATTGTTACAATCACTGCTATCTACTCACCCTTGCCACTGAGAGGGGATGAGTGAATACCTGTAAGAGAAAGTTCTCTTATTCCCTGGATCAGGGCATCAACAGCTTAATTGAGAAATGCATACCCAGTAGCAGTAGCAAAGGTCGTAATGGGAGCTGCTCTTGTGAAAATTCCCCCTTTGGTTGCCGTTCTGCAGATGAACAGAAAAACTTCAATTTACGGGGAAAAGCACGTACTCCCTAAGGTGAAATTGTAGTGTTTAAATTTCAATCACTAACATTTTAATTACAAGGTCCTAAAAATTAGTATGTATTTATTTCCACCCTTTCTATTTAATGACTCCCTTTCCATTTTCAGGACATGGTTGATGATGTGCCTTCCGATATGAAGGATGAAGATGTTAGTTTTGATACTAACTATTCAAGAATAGGCTTGCATTCTTCAGTTTCTGTGAAAAAGGGCAATTATCAGTTTGATACACTTCGGGGGCCAAGCAGTCCTCAATGATGATTTTGCATCATCTCCGCAATGCTACACCCAAGACCAATGGGATTGATTGCCGCAATTTGCCACGAGGATGTTGTGGTTTACTAGAGATGGCAATGTGAGATATGCCCGGAGTTTGTTGTTTATGCTGCATGCTATCAAGAAAAATGTGTTTCTTGTCATATTCAATGAGCATTGGTCTTGTCAAGTTCAATGAGCAATGAGAACCGTGGCTCAAACCCTTTCTTTTTGTGATGACTTAGGGATTCAATGAGCATTAGTTTTGCAGATGGTAAGGGAATTGGCTGGCTTACGACATTCCTCTCAGTGCAAAACACATCCCTACTTCATCAACTGCATTAAAGTGAAAAAGTTGTTCCAGCATGTAAAGAGTTGCCCTGTTCGGATTGCTAGGGGTTGTCAAGCCTGTAAGAAGGCGTGATTGATAATGTACACTCGAGCAATTATATAGAAACAGATTGTCAGACCACATTACATTAATGTTGATTCTTCTATTTACAGAGGCTTACTCACGATTCTTAGTGTCAAAGATTTGTTGGATTCAATTGATAAGAAAAAGGAAAGTTCTATTAAAAAATATTTGTTTTTTTCAGGGAATTTTTAGGGCTCGAAACGAGGTGCACCAAAGCACAGCTTGGTAGCCACGACGTCCGCGCCGAAAAGAGCTTTCCGAATTGGGTCATGGGAGCGAATCGGATACTCGTAGCCAAAGTTATGACCAAAAAACTGACAACTGCCCCAATTAGGTTAGATTCTGATTTTCTTGCCATCCTTGCGCTGATCTACCTGCTCAAGGTAATTCAACGCCATCAATTTGGAATCTGATAGCTCAGCGTCATCTGACTCAGCTCCCCCTGCATCAAGATGGCATGTGAGATATGCCCAGAGTTTGTTGTTTATGCTGCATGCTATCAAGAAAAATGTGTTTCTTGTCATATTCAATGAGCATTGGTCTTGTCAAGTTCAATGAGCAATGAGAACCGTGGCTCAAACCCTTTCTTTTTTGTGATGACTTAGGGATTCAATGAGCATTAGTTTTGCAGATGGTAAGGGAATTGGCTGGCTTACGACATTCCTCTCAATGCAACACACATCCCTGCTTCATCAACTGCATTAAAGTGAAAAAGTTGTTCCAGCATGTAAAGAGTTGCCCTGTTCGGATTGCTAGGGGTTGTCAAGCCTGTAAGAAGGCGTGATTGATAATGTACACTCGAGCAATTATATAGAAACATATTGTCATGTACCACATTACATGTTTGTTGATTCTTCTATTTACAAAGGCTTACTCATGATTCTTGTGTCAAAGATTTGTTGGTCATTGATAAGAAGATAATTGTTCTATTACTTATTTGTTTTTTTCAGGGATCTAAAGCTGCAAGCAGAGTTGCTGGCACTACAATCAGATACACAGTGCAGAAATTCCATTACAAATTTAATCAGATAGCAAGAACTAACGGTTGATGAGAAAAGTTGATCTCTCCTAATTAGTGTACAATTAAATAGTCAGTCTAGAGAGAAATCCATTCATATAGTTAGGTACCTTCATTATTCTAGTAGAAAATAGTGGAATTCAAACTATTCTCATTGTTTACTACTTGACAAAAGTTTTTTTTTCTAAATAAAAGATATCATAACCAAAGAGCAGAACAATTCATGGCGGAAACTACGGATTGTTGCTCTAGAGAATGTTCATAGGAATATAAGAAATGGGAATATGCCCCTCTAAGTTAGCCGAGGCTGCCCATTGAACAACTTGAGGGGCAAGGTCATTAGCTTCACGCTTAACATGCAAAAACTCCCCCACAAAATTCTAGAGCTGAAAAGGAATAGCACAATAATTTGCCAAGGGCCTCATTTCGCGCACGGTTTTGTTAATAGCATCAATACCAGCAAAGGAAATCGCCTTCCAAATAAATTCCTGCTATAAGTTAGCCGAGGCTGCCCATTGAACAACTTGATGGGCAAGGTCATTAGCTTCACGCTTAACATGGCTAAACTCCCACAAATCTCTAGAGCTGGAAAGCCTATGAATAGCAGCAATCACAGAAGAAATTTGCCAAGGGGCTCCATTCGCACGGTTGTTAATAGCATCAATAACCAGCAAGGAATCGCCTTCCAAAGTAATCCGTTGCATACGGAGAAAGAACGCCTCCTGGGTAGCCAGCAAGGCTGCCCTTGCCTCGCCCACAGGAGGGCCGCTAGGAGGAAGCCTCTATGTAAAAACAGAGAGGATATGCCCGTCAGAGTCGCGACAGATTGCAGTAGCAAAGGCAAAAGATTTATGGATTGCCACATCGAAATTTATCTTCCAAGAACCCCTAGGAGGGGGCTGCCACACCGGAATAGTATGAGTTGAAGAATCCTTCCAGGCCTCAATGAGCTCCACATAGTGAGAGCTGACAGAGTGTAAAAGAGCCATAACATTCAAGTCGCCACCATTGTGGATAATCTGGTTTCGAGAAGACCAGATCAAGTCCATAAGCAAGGTAGCACAACGAACGAAATTCACTTGCTGATCAGGAGGTAAGTTTAACCGTTCGGAGGGGCTAAGAATTATACTCACCCAAGCGGCAGTGCTTTGAATGGGAATATTAGAAATGAGAAGGGGCCAGGGAGCTTCCCTCCAGAGAATATGAGCCACAGGGCATTCAAAGAAAAGGTGAATGAGAGTTTCAGGTCCTCGAGAGCATATCACGCATAAAATTATCATCATTCTGCCTGTGAATAAAACGCCCCACATTGGCCTTAGATGGTAAACAGTTCCAAGCCACTTTCCAGAGAAATACTTTTAGGCGATCCGGCATTGGGAGTTTGCTTTTATGGTAGGGTTTTTATCTACAGTGCGTATACAAATGGTCACCTCAATCAAGCTTATTTCTTAGACATCCTTTGTATTTCCCCCATTCATTTGGGAAATATACCGATGAAGTTGATCATTTTTTGAGGAGGAAAAATTAAATTAATTTTTGTTTTTCTGAATTCTGTATTTTACTTCCCAATAAAGAACACAAAAGGCAGTTATATGCTCAACGTTAATTAGCCCATGAAATACTCTGAAGCCATGCAGTGGAAATTGAGTTGAATTTTTCAATTTAGGAGATGCAATTTTAGTTGTTTTGGGATGCGCTTTGTTTGCGTAGGAGAAGCTACTACACCAAAAACAAAAGGAAGAGTAGAGAACAAGAGGAAAAAAAAAAAAAAAACAGAGAGGTTTTGATAGTATTCGTTAAGAGCTGAATTTATAGGAGAGAAAGAGAGAGATACCATGATGGTCTAGACTAAAAAAGATAGGGCTAATTTTAGTCTATTCCAATAGACTCTATTAGTCCTGCTTTGTAGTAATAATCGATTACACGAGATGGAAATGACCCGTTCTTTTTTTTTTGGGGGGGGGGGGGGGGGAAGTTGAACTTGGCTATGAAGTGGAGTCCATTCTAGCGTCCGCAATATTGCATGGAGACACTGATGTATTACAAGACGGAGGCCATACCCATGTGCAATAATGCACATTTCATTATATTAAGAAATAAAAGTAGAAATTTCAGAAAACAAACATTACAAAATTACTCCGCAGTACACAATATCACTACTAGAAAATTGACTTTTAGTGACGAAATTCTGTGACAAAAATTGAATTTCGTCACTAAAAGTCAATTTTTAGTGACAAAATGCGTATTTTCGTCACCAATTTCGTCACTAAAGGTTTTATTTGTGACGAAATAAAATTGTTGTCACTAAAAGTTAATCTTTTGGTGACGGAAAGTTTTGTCGATCCGGCAATACCGATCGATCGGTATCGTAACCGTCTGCAAATACGAAAGGCCGATCGATCGATCGAAGTGTAACCGTCACTTTTTTCGAATCGCGTTCAACGAATGGGAAGACGCCACGTGTTAGAACATAGCGATCGATCGTTAGTAACTACCGATCGATCGTCACAAACGATTATATGAAACCGCCGAAGTCATTTTTACCGGTTATCTCTCCACAAAATCTCTCGAATCCTCTCAAAGTGCAATGAGTCATTTCGTGCTGCATTGTCTTCCAAAGTGCGTGGAATCATCTTTCATTGTCTTCTACGTCAAAGGTACGTACTTATATTATTTTTTTAAGCATTATTAAGCGGTTGTTCACTAGCGAATTTTTAGTTTACGTTTTCTAATTTGCTATATCATCCATTTAGGCCCGTAAAATATATTTATTTTATTGTTGATGCATGTCTTAAGAGTTTAGGATTGTTTTGGGATCAATTTTGGGTGATTTTGGGACTGTTTTGGGGTTTTGGAACGTCTGTGTGTATTCGTTCCCGTAACGATCGATCGCCCATAGGCGATCGATCGTGTGTAAGTGGTAGGTGAAATGATCGATCGGTTAAATTCACCTATCGATCGCTGAATTTGGTACGGAATGATCGATGCTTTAGTAAGCGATCGATCATCTCCTTGAAACTGTGCGTTTCAATTCGGGCTCGATCGATCGTGTATATAGACGATCGATCGTTATTGTTATAGATCGATGTACACCTAAGCGATCAATCGGTAAGCTACGATGTGAAGCGTAGCGTTTTGATTAAGCGGCGATCGATCGTATTTGTGGCGATCGATCCCTTAGTGATACTGTGCATTTGGTTGCATGGAGATCGATCGTCTGTGCACTGAAACGCGTCGTTTTACCGATAGCGTTCGATCGGTCAAATTTATTGATCGATCGTTACTAACGATCGATCGGTACATTTAGTGATCGATCGCTTTGGATGGCGATGGATCGCTTTTTGTTTCAACTTCATTAATAATTACGTGATTATTGTAATTACTTATTAACACATATTTATATACAACTTTTGCAGTATACATAAAATGTCAGGAGTTAAGCGTGCACGCACAACGAGAACCGGGACGGGATCGTCGTCCCAAGAGCAAGAAGTCGCTGATCCAATGATGACCTTGGAGAGGCGAATGGAGTACCTGAGGGGGCGGCCAGTGGCCAAAGAGCGTCCTGTGACGCTCTCTGATTTTGACCAGTTATTGTACGAGGAGCACTCCCTCTACCAGCTCTTCGAGTACCAGGGATTTCTTCATCAGCTCTCGTGGACTGAGGGGTTTTGTGTGGACGCAGTTGTGCAAGATTTCTTCTGTGCACTCGTCTCGGTAGATAGAGCACCTGAGGTGCAGCTAGAGGTGCGAGGCGTGCAGTTCTTATTCTCGCAGACGTCATTGCCGATTTCTTAAACTGCCCCCGGCCCGAGAGCCCCTGTTTCCTGGCGGTACCCCTGACGGATGAACAGAGGACATCAGAGCAGGATTTGTGGACGCTGATGACTGGGAAGACCTCTGGCAGTGGTGGGCAGCATAATCAAGCAGAGTGTGTTTAGTGAGTTTTGGCGGATTTTGCACCTTATCTGGACGCCGAACGTCGATGGCAGAACTCATTCCACCGAGTGCCGTTCACGAGAGCTCAGTGCATGCTCTTACTGGGTCAGCAGACGCGGATAGATTTTCCGCTGTACATGTTCGAGCTGATTATGGATGAGGCTTGGGAATTAAGGAATATAGCCTCCCATACGGTGTGTTTCTGACTCAGTTCCTCATTTCTCGGGGAGTATGATCGCTGCCTCGGATACACGTAAGGAGTTAAAGTGCGCTGAACAAGTTCACTCTGTCCAGGAGCCGGGGCCAGGAGGGGGCATTGACTCGACGGTTCACTCGTAGAGCAGCGGCGGCCGCAGAGGAGGCATCACGGCCTTCGACATCAGCGTCAGAGGCACCTCTGGAGACGGGAGCACCTGCAGTGCCCCTCCATGGGTGGCCCAGCTATTTGCGGACCTCGACAGCCGTGTCAGCGCGACTGTGAAGGCCGCTCTACAGCCTGTTGAGAGGCAGATGCAGTCATTAGAGGAGCAGCTGAAGGAGCTCCGGACCGCCTTCGATGGGGAGTGCACTGTGACAATGCTGCACAACAAGTCGGTGTGGCTCATATGGCGGACGTCAGCGAGCAGCTGGAAGAAATTAAGAAGACTCTGGATGATTTCAAGACGGAGGCAGATCCACAGAGGATTCCCGGAGATATTCCTGATGACGTGGCCACTTTCCGTGATGCTGTTCGACGTTGATGAATTTTTATGTTATTTTTTTATATCTATTTGGGACATACATTTTGATTTATGGTTTTATTTATCTGTTTGGATTTGGTTTTTTTATTTACGTATTTGAGACATTTCTGTTTATCTGTGGATATGCAGAAGAAACTTTGATTACCATTTACGTGTTTTTCTATTTGTATTTCTTTATCGACACTTATATTTCCTCTCAAAAGGGGTTTTGTGAAAATATTCGCCAATAAGATATCCGAAAATTCTTTTAACCGCGAGTAAATGAGATACCTTTGGACAAGATTGAAATCTCGCACACATGCACACACAAAACATGATATCAGGTCTACTCACAGTAAGGTAAAGAAAATATCCAATCATATCTCGATACCTTGTGTGTTCAACATCTTTACCTTTTTCATATTTCTCCATTTTGGTTGATGGACTCATTGGTGTACCCATCAGTTTTGAGTTGTCCATCCCAAATCTTTTGAGTAGGTCTCTAGTATATTTAGCTTGGTTCATGAAGATGCCCACATGATTTTGTTTAATCTGAAGTCCAAGAATGTAACTCAATTCTCCCATGAGGCTTATCTTGAATTCACCTTTCATGACTTTGGAAAATTCTTCACAAAGAGACACATTAGTAGAACCAAAAATAATTCATCAACATATATATGAATGATAAGCAATTCATTTTCCTTTTCCTTAATAAAGAGAGTGGTATCAATCATACCTCATGACAATCCATTTTCAATAAGGAGGGAACTTAACCATTTATACCATACTCGAGGTGCTTGCTTCAAGCCATATAGTGCTTTTGAGCTTGAACACATGGTGTGGTAGCTTTTCATCTACAAATCTAGGAGGTTGTTCTACACACACTTCCTCGGAAAGATGACCATTAAGAAATGTACATTTCACATTCATTTGAAATAATTTGAAATCATTAAACCATGCAAAGGTAAGCAACATGCGAAAAATATTTTAATCTAGCAACAGGTGCGATAGTCTCATCAAAATCGATTCCCTCTTTTTGATTATAACCTTGGGCTACCAGCCTTACCTTGTTCCTTACCACATTCCCAGATACATCCATTTTGTTTGAAAATCTCATGGTTAGTTTTACAAATAACTGGATAATCTTTGGGTCTAGGAACTAGATTTCATACCTGATTTTTCTCAAACTATTTTAGTTCATCCTCCATGGCATGAATCAAACTTTAATCATCTTTTGCCTCAGAAATATTCTTTGGCTCAATTTGAGAAAGTAAGCCAAAATTATTAGCTTGATTATAAAAAGGGCAAGTTCTTACACCTTTCTCAATATTACCAATGACTTGATCAATATGATGATTTCTGATAAACTTCCAAAATTTTGGTAGATTGTTGTTGCTTTGAGGTGTTTCTTTTTCAAGATCTTGTACATCTTGCTCTTGTGGATGAGAAACTTTCTTTTCTTCCCTCGTAGCTAGTTTCTCAACATATTTTTCAAGATCTACAACTTCATTGTCATCTCTTCTCATAGAAATGTTAGATTCATCAAATACCACATGAACTTATTCTTCAACAACTAATGTACATTTATTGAAAATAGGATAGGCTTTACTAGAGGTTGAATAACCAAGAAACATACCTTCATCAGCTTTTGCATCGAACTTACCTAAATTGTCCTTGTTGTTGTTGAGTATAAAGAATTTGCATCCGAAACATGGAAATAACTAATGTTGGGTTTTTTATCATTCCATAGCTCATAAGGAGTTTTCTTAAGAAAATGCCTAAACAACGGTTCATAACGAGACAACTTTTACTAATGGCTTCAGCCCGTAAGTAATCAGGCAAGTTGTTTTTACATAGCAAGGTTCTAGCCATTTCTTCAAAAGTCCTATTCTTCCTCTATACAACACCATTTTGTTTAGGAGTTCTAGGAGCCGAGAAGATATGGTTAATGTCATTTTCACCACAAAACTTTTCAAAAGAGAAATTTTCAAATTCTTTACCATGATCACTATATATTCTCTAGGAAATAGCAAAACCTTTTTCATTTTGGTTTCTCTTGCTAAGTTTTTCAAAAAATGAAAAGCCTTATCTTTATGAGCTAGGAATAAACCCATTTGAATCTACTGAAATCATCAACAACAATAAAGCCAAGACATTTGCCACCCAAACTCCAGCGTTCGGGGACCAAATAAGTCCATGTTTAGAAGTTGAAGTACCAGAAGTGCGACATCACTGATTTGGGTCTTAATAAAAAAGAGGTTTTGGTTTGTTTGCCTTTTTGAAAAGCTGCACAAATTTTGTCTTTTTCAAATGTAAGGTTTAGGCAAACTTGAAACAAGATTTTTTTTGGCTAGTTTTGAAATCAAGTCCATGCTTGCATGAGCAAGTCTTCTATGCCACAACCAACTATCCTTGTCATTTAGAGATAAAAGACATTTTATATTTCTTGAAGAAATGCTCTCTAAATGAACAGTGCACATGTTTTCAAATCTATGTCCAACAAAAAAGACTTTATTGCTTTCAGTATTCTCGACAAGACATATTGATAATTCAAAAATGACATGGTTTCTCTTATCACATAATTGACTAATGCCCAACAACTTATGCTTCAAACCATCAACAAATAAAACATGTTCAATAGTAGGATTATGAGACATACCGACATTTCCAAAACCAATAGTCCTTCCTTTACTGGTATCACTAAAT